>VZUI01053977.1:0-27134 GCA_013401135.1 Cettia cetti
AGAATAGAATAGAATAGAATAGAATAGAATAGAATAGAATAGAATAGAATAGAATAGAATAGAATAGAATAGAATAGAATAGAATAGTTCGTTTTGAAGGGACCTACAAAGATCATCCAGTTCAACTCCCTGAGCAATTCAGGGCTGATGTGTTGCAAGTGTTGAGGGAAGAAAAGGGATTTGGTTTAAGAGGTCAAAGAGGGCAGAAGGAAAGATTGGACTGCAGATCAGTGATACAAAATATTCTCCAGAGGCATTGATGAAGGGCAGTAAGATAGCACTGGATTCACAGTGAGAGACTGATAACCACTTGTGCAGGGGCAGGTTAGCTGCAAGGAGTGGTAGATATTTCAGTCTCTTTAAATACCGAGGTGTGAAAACCCTGCACAAGGTTTAAAATTATTTCAAAACTTTATGTTTATTACAGGACACTGAGAAAAACAGTTTCTCCTTTTTTTTTTTTTTTTCCATTTATAATAAGATTTTTCTCACTTCACTGCAGAATGCTGCAAGTTAAATGTAGAATGGGGGCACCTTGGTGTAATGTTCAAGCTAATTTCCACAGCACAAGAAGGGATTGTTTTCTGTGCAATAGAGGGTACAGTTTTTGGAACACCATTTTTTTTCTTTTTCAAACCCTTATTTTCTTCTGCTAAGAACATTAAGCTCTGAAATCAGACACTTGCAGTCATGCATTTTCTTAGCCACTCCAAATAGGACACATCTCAGCTATCCCTAAATGCACCAAAATTGTACCAAATTGTACCTCACTAGAGGATAAGTTGTAGACAAATGTTCCATTTTTATTACTTGCTATCAGAGATATCATCTCTTCTCTCAAAGCAGTTTATTCATGAACTGATTCCAGAGAACTAACTTTTTAGTTGGAATGAAATGTATCAAATGTCTGAAGTGATAAGTACACAGGTGCTTTACAGGGTCAGAGAGCAACATTCAAAGCCAAGTTAAAAAGTCAAACTGTGTGATCCTTTAGCTGGAACTTGACAATGGTATTGTTCTCGTCCAGTTCCACAGTAGCACTATCCATTGTCCAACTGTGAATGGCTTGTCCATTTTTTTGTATGTTTTTGGGTTTAGTTATCTATTTGAAAAAAACCACCTACTTACTTGAAGAATAGGCATCCACTCTTCTTCAAATCTAACTTAGAAAATGTTGCTGTGATGTAAAAGACTCCTATGTATCAATGTCTATCACATCCTCCACTTCTCTAAGTGTATTTACACAAAAAATAACAATAATTAAAAAAAAATACAGAGTAGATCTGTTCATTTCTTCTGAACAGGTCTTGACATTTCAGACCCCAGTTCAGAAAAGATGCTTTCCTATCCAGTTGCACTCTATCTCAGAAAGCAACCTAAAGGTCTACATCTCAGCCATTTCCATGTTGCTATAAGGAGATTCACAAAAGGGGAAGGGAGATCTGATGTGATGAAACGGTTTTTTAAGTACCAGCAAAACACAGACACAGTCCTAGTTCTAAAAAGGCTTAGTCATGCAGGTAACAGCAACACACATGCAGAGAATCCCATCCTGTGAGCCAGTCCAAAGTCACCTTGACAAAGACAAAAGTTCCTTCCTGGGAAATTTACTTTCTCCCCTCTTGGGTCTCCACAGCATTGTCATCAGCCTGCATCAAGCATGCAGCTCTTTCACACTGCCTCCTGCAGAACCTCCTTCTTGTTTTTATCACCTGTTGTGTGGCCAGGGCTCCACATCTTCCCACCATTTTAGCTCTTGCCAAATCTATGTGCAGTCCAAGGTCTCTGTTTAGCTCACAGCTACTATTGGCTCAACTGCAGAGATGTCTGTCTTTCCTGACGGGATGGTGGAGCACAGTGGAAAGACATGGGAGGCCTGCAACCTCTTGAGGTTGCCGTTTTCTGGCCAAGCCAGTCGGTAGGATGGGACCGTGGAGGGAAGCCTCTGCTCCGTGGGCCTGGGGGGTTTTCTGCACATGTTGAGCAAAGCCTTTAGCTCCGATCGGAAGCTGTCATTGAGCCAGCAGTAGATGAAGGGGTTGTAGCAGGTGCTGCTCATTGCAAACCAGTGGAAGGTGAAGTACAGGGCGTTGTTGGTGTGGATGGTCTGGCTGGAGAGGAGGATGACATAGCAATTCAGAGGGAACCAGCAAACCGCGAAGAGGATGACAACGAGCATCAGCATCTTGATGGTCTTCTTATTCTTTTTGCGAAGGACAAAGTACTGCTCAGTGGTGACGTCCCCGATGACATTGCGCAGCCAGAGTTTCTTTGCCACTGTCATGTAGGCAGCGGAGATGATCAGGAGGGGCAGGACATAGAGCAAAATGAAGGTTGTTAAATCAAGGTACTTCCAAAAGAGGTCGGCAGGCTCGGGGAAATCTGGCAGACACAGGCACCGGGTAACATCCTCACTGCAAATGGAGAGATGGGACAGGATGAGAGGCTCGTGTGGCCAGGCACGGCAGGATAAGTACATCAGAAACTGTTGTATTGCACTAATGTAGCTAGTCCATGTTGCACTGGGTGTTCCTGTTTACAGAAAATGTTTGTAAAACCTACCTTCCCAAAAACCCTTGCACCTGTAAACCTGACACCACCGGTGTCCACCTCTCCTGGGGTCTGTCTCCATTGGCCGGCAGACCCTCTCCCCTCCTCCCTCCTTCACCGAGGGCATAAAGCCTGGCTCCACAGGTGATCTTGCTCTCTCTCTCCCCTTGGGACCACATGGTGTGGGTTCTGCATTAAACAGCAGGACTGTTCCTGAGGAACTGAGACCACCTGTTGTCTTTTGTCTTTGTCCTCTCTCCAGTTCTCCCCCGAGGTTTATCTGCTAGCCAGGCTTGGACCCTCGTGGAGTGGGAACCGGGACAAGAAACAAGGAGGCAGCTGGGAGAGGGCTGCTGCCATAGGGCCTGAAAGCAAACACTGTGTTTATCTCACAAATGTCACAGCTGAGGAGAGCTCTGCTCTTCAAGGATCTGAGCCATGGAGCAGCCAGTGAGCAATGTAGTGATAATTTCTTATGGGCATTCATGACCTTATGATAATTTTATGAATTTCATCAATTACGAAATTTCCAGCTGCACATAAGCAGGTTTTATTTTCTGTCCTTTAGCAAATAGGAACACAGTCTCAGCACATATTAATGACCTTTCCCTCATTAAAGCACTTTCCACATACTAAGGCTCTTGACATCTGAGGCAGATTTGTCTAGTTTCCTAGGGCTAAAGAGTAGATTAAAACCTCTTGGGTTTTAGTGGGTTTTTGTTTGTTTGGTTGGTTGGTTGGTTGGTTGGTTGAGTGTTTTGTTTCCCACTTCTGGTCTGCCCAAACAGGTCAGATTGGTATATGGCATAAAATGCCAGTGTATAGAAGTAAAGGGTCTAGCCAGATCCTCTAACTTCTTAGCCTGTTTTTTGTGATTAGTGGGACAGAATAAAGATAAAATATTTAAAAATAAAAAGGACAAGACATCAGACATTGCAAAAGGAATCAGATGAAAATAGTAATTTAGATCCATATTTGGCTGACTTTGACATATGTTTAAGGCTCTCAGTAGAATATACTAAAGTATGACTGCTCAGAGTTTGGCTTCCAGGGAGACTGTGGAGGAAAGCAAAGCACATCCATACCTGTATTCAAAGGTAAAGAGCTTTTGGTAGATAGCATGTGGTAGGGAAAAACAAGTCGCCATGATCCAGATTACAGAGATGTAGATAAGTCCTTTTCCAGTAGAAATGCGAGGTTTCAGGGGGTGCATTATAACCTGTGCAAAATAACCCAAAATCTAGGCTCATTACATTTCTGGGAAAAAATTATACCTTTTTTTTTTTTTTAAATACAATCTTCCAGCCTTAAAACTATTACTTAATGTGGTAATTTAGCACGCAAGCAGAACAGTCCTCACCCAGCTCCCAATGACTTTAAGCTGTACATGAAAACATGAATTTTAACACTATAAAACTCAGTCCTAGTCAGATCCTAGTCCAACCCTTAAATTTCAGTACTTTCATCTAAGTGGGAAAAACTGCATACCAGGAGGTGTTAACACATGTTCATTACCAGGTTCAATTTCCTTAATAGAAAAAAAAAAGAAAAAAAAAAAAAAGAGGAGAAAAGAAGTCTCAAACTCTTCAGTATTAGTGACCCAAAGAACCAAAGGGTTTAACCAGACCTCCATGGGAATGCTCCTGATAGTCAGTGCATTTTCTAGGCGAAAATGCCAACTGTAAACAGTTTCGTGTGGTTGCTGGGTGACTCCAAGCTGATAATACCCAACTGTCCCCTGTTTCAAGCCCATTATCAACAGCAAGCCACAGCTCTGCTTGTGACAAACACCAGTGTGCTACAGCCAGAGCTCCAGTATTCAGGTAACAGGAGGTGGGACATCCCAAAATATCAGGAGATAGAGCTGTGGAAGTTAACTAGGATGTCCCTGGTGCTGGACAAGCCACCCCAAAGGAGAGCTGTCCACATGAATCCTATCAGGATCTTGATCTTTCTCCTTGTTTGAGAGCTACTGGATTATCTACTGCATAAAAACTCCCTTTATTGAGCTGGAAGAGATAGCAAGGTGATGGATACCTTTCTGTGGATTTGAAACTGTTCTGACAACAAGAACTGTCCCCCTACCCTGTTAGCTCCTCATTAATCTTGTGGTACTCTGGGAATTGAAAGGGAAAGGACGTGGGATCATCCCTTCTCAGTTTACTTATGCCCTCCCAAGCTTTCCATTTCTCTGCTTCAGAGAGGTCTCACCTGGTGTCTGTCCACAGCAATGGCTGTAAGAGTCAAGGCAGAGACATGGAGGGAGCAGTACTGTGCAAACCTACTGACATGGCACATCCCCTTCCCAAAGATCCAGGTACTGTTCACAAAACGAGCCTAAAAAAGAAGACCATTAGTTTTGTGCACCCCACAACTGCTTATCGGCACACCTCCAGTACACAATTCCTTGTGCTGTGTAAAAGACACTTACAAGATAGCGGTTTCTTTGTATAGTTGTACAATTTCCTGGCTTCTGAACCCTGAAAAGGTAGGCTACTGCTGCTCAGTGGCCTGGCCATATCCTCCAGAACAATACAGCAGCACTGTACCAAAGATGTTTGTTCTGTTTTATTTATAGTGTGTCCGTCTGCAGCCTCACTATTAAACTAATATATTTGCTCTTTCTCTTAATCCCTCCTTATGGGATAGGGTTGACCTGTACATCTCATCTCACTTCAAGCAAACTACAGCTTTTCAAAACAGCCTGTTAAACGATGTTGAGCATTTATTTTTTTCAAGAGATTTATAGCATTGCTTTCAAAATACTTTAGAAAAAAGAAAGAAAAAAAAGATCAGATGCTACAAAGTACTAAGCAATCACTGCAAGGTTATTATTGCTCAAGTACTATCAGGACCACTTTTAACAAATGGGTAATTTCTGATCTTCAACTAGATAACAAGAATCAAAGAAAAATACAAGTGGGGTTTTCCAAAGGGAGCTCCAATGGATGCAATTTAGAATGGACAGATATCTGCAGAACACCCACACACTGCCTACAGCAGTGTAAAGCAGGAAAAGCCACCAAAGCACCTTTATGGCAATGTAGAAGCCCAGAGAAATTGACTTTAGTCCTGGAGTGGATTGTGGTGGTGCATCCCCCCTCTCCCAGGCTGCACCGTGTCCGAGAAAGGCTGAGGTGCCTCTTTCCCTCAGGGGTGGGGCGTCCCGGGCATCTCTGCCCCCTCTTACCAGCGTGAAAGGTGTGTTGAGGAGCGTGATCATGATATCGGCTACAGCCAGGTTCACAATGAACAAGCTGGTGGCAGAGTGCACGCGCTTCGTCTTGATGACAACATGACAGACCAGGACATTGCCGAAGAGGGAGAAGACGATGATGAAGGAGTACGCCGCGATGAGCAGGGCTTTCACCGTGGTGCTCTGCGACTCCGCTCCGTACCGGCTCCGGTCCACAAAGCTCTGCCAGTCGGCCAGGCTCTCATTATCCCAGGAAAAGAAACCCGACACGTTCGGCACTGCAAAAGTCTTCTCCAGGCTCCCACGGAGGGGCAGCTTTCCTGGGGTCACAAAGGCGTTAACCAAGTCGGGGAGAGTGAGCCAGACAAAACAGGATAACATCTCTGGAAAGCAGCTCTGCTCCTCCAGTTCTGGAAGAGCTCATTTGCGAGAGAAGACCCCGCTCCGTGCGCCTCGGGGTCGGCAAACACGGCACACGAGCGGCGGGAGCCGGGAGATGCTCCTGCCTCCCGCAATGTGCTTCTCTCCCGCTCAGCTCGCCGCTACTTTTGCTCCTTCAGCCGGCTTTATATCCCCAGGCGAGCTCCGAGCCGGGATCTTCTGCAGTCATTGGGCTGCATGACATAATTTGCGCTCTGACGTGCTGCTTTTCCACGCAGTTGCGCTCCCGGGAGCAACTCGGAGGTAAGCACATCTGTGAGAAAGGCAAAATCCCTCTCTTCAGATGGCAGAATCCGTTTTCTCTACCAGCAACCCAGCTCAAGGAAATTCCGTGCTGTTAATACACCAGCAGTGTGTGTGCCAGCTCTGCTCTCTCCCAGGACAGGTGAAATCCGAGCTGTTTTACAGGTCTGGCAGACAAGTTTCAGCCTATTTCTTAGCCAGAATAGAATAGAATAGAATAGAATAGAATAGAATAGAATAGAATAGAATAGAATAGAATAGAATAGAACAGAATAGAATAGAATAGCTGTAAATAACAAGCTGCTTTATTGTACTTACAGTATTTTTCCAAAGACCTTTTTTTCTTTCAGAGACATGGAATACTCATGTTTTCCTTTGGCAGGTGTTTCCTCTCAGCCAAAGGAATAAAAGTCTGATGTGAAACTGCTTTCTAGGGTTTGTAGAAATAGAGGTAGTTACAAGGATGTGATTATACAGGACAGAGAACAGGAACTGTCCCAGCCCAGTGAGTCCAGTATCCAAAGCAAAAGGCAGCTGTATGCTGGTCCCAAGTACTGATGAGATGGCAGCACATGTGTCCCCTTTGCCTTCCCCACGAAACACAGCAGGAAATAGAAAATCAAGCCCTGGAGACCAAGACCCACAAATTTTACAGTGAAAGATGTGCCATTTCCCAAGGGCACATGTACAGTGCTGCCCCTCTGCTGAGGACAGATCTGCTTGGGTGGTATCAAATAACCCCAGCCAGAGCTTGTTTTATACATAAAAGGCTTTATTTAATGATTACTTAAATTATCATTATCTGAAAAGCTTGTATTATAAGCCGGTCACTCACTGGGGAAAATAACTCTTCCAAAAGATGTTTGTGACTGCCTCAGTGAGCTGCTCAGGCTGCCTTCTCTTCACCACTCCTGAGGAGTTAGACACACTAAGCAGAATGTACAGTCCACAGTGCTACTCTGCACACTGCTGCCAGTGCTTCTTCCACAAAATTGTCCAATTTGAGCTCTTTAGGCAATTCACCTATCTCAGAGAAATCTTTCCAGTAAACCTGCTGGAGCTGCTAAGGTGGCAGTCACACCTGACCGTTCAAAGAAACATGTCCCGCTCAGAAGCACTGTCATGAAACCACTCTTACATAAAGATCCAGGAAAATAGTAGGAAGTTGGACAGAGCAGTGTTCTTATAGGCTTGGGATGAGAACAGACGGGTCACTAGCACATGTCCCCCGCTTGCTATGCTGTTCCAGCAGCTCCCAAGTCTCCCTCCTTTCCAGCACTGCTGGTCAGTGCCTAAGGACATTCTGTCTTCTGCCGCGCAAACACCAACTCTTCCTGTTTCACATCTATTACACCCTGGTCTCCTGTACTATAATCTGTATTACAGCAAAAATTATCAGTTTTTAAAATTTATGCTCCTTGATTTAATTCTCAATTTCTAGCAGGGTATCCTTGCATATGTAGCTACAGCTGCCATTGTCTCTGAAGACCAGCTGCATCCAGGAGAGCACAGTATCGTCTCACCTCCTAAGCCAGGCTGCTGGTAGGATGGGAATCTCCACCCCACTCAGCTCAAGTCCACCCTCCTCTGAGCTGCATTCCGTGTCTTGTGATCCAGAGGAGGTGGTCCAACCACACACTGGGCAGGCACACCCAAAATACCCACAAAGGGTCATGGAAAAGCCCAGTGGAAGCTCTCTGTGTCATGGGTCTCCCATGTTGCTGGTGTATCTTTCTCTGCTTCACAACACCTTTCAGACTTAGTTTGTATTTAAAACATGCTCCAGTATGAGCTGTTTAAGCAGCTCACGTACATTTGGCTGTTACTAGAGAAGAGGCTATAGCAGATTTGGCAGCTTGGTACCTGCTCCTGCCAACTACATCCTTGTTCAACAATCCCCAGCACTCCAACAGTAAAACAAGCAGCTGCACAGGAATGTCAGGACTTGGCATGCTGAATGTGGTTTTCATAAAAGGTACCTGTAAAATGATGCAGTTTCTAAAGTAAAAAATAATGTTTGAAATAAAGCTATATGGATGGACTATGAACTCAGGTAATAAAAGAAGTCATCAAAAACACCTTTGCAAGAGTACTCTTAACAAGATTATAACAAATCAGAAAACCGGCCTGGTGGGAATAAAAGATTATAAGAAGAATATAAAAAAGTTTGGAAGCATTCAGAAAGAGGAATAATGCTTTTTTTTTTTTCTTTTTAAATACACAGCACAGTGTGCTTTCCTCCCTGCCCCTGCTCCTGGGAACAATCTTTTACTATCATGGCTTTAATGAATTTTTGAGCTTTGCTGAATTTTTGAGTTTTTCTGGGGCGCAGGAATTGAAGTTAAATGGGTGCAAGTGATTTTTCCAGTGTGACCTCTGAGAAATCATGTTGATTTTTGGAGCATCCTACCCCCTTGTATAACCAATCACATTAATGTTTAGGACAAGCATCTCTTTACAGTACAGTCTTTCTCCACAAGCCAGTTACACATTTTCCCCTGAAGTGAAGGCTGCTATGTTTATCTTCCATAGATAAAACACAAAGCCACAGTGAATTTGACAGCTCACTGAAAAAAAATTGTGAAAAGGGAGAAAGAGCCTCTTGATATGATTCCTATTATTCATATACATTCAGCTAAAATCTTTTCCTAAGATGTGTGTAACATCAGAGTCCTCTTTCGTACTTCTTGAATTAGAGCTGAATTAATTCCTGCATACTATGATGTTTAATAACAGTGCAATACTGGGTTTAAGTTCTCTTGGTGGAGTTGAAATCATTAAGACATTTTACAGCTTCAGTACTGAAAGCTGTATTCTTGTGTCCAACTATGACTCTGAATTCAGAGTTTTCAACTACATCCACAGCAAACTGCAAGTAAGTACAAGTTCCACTGTGCTGACTGTGTCCATATTCATACCTGCAGATTACAATGAATTTATTTCTCTGCAAAATTCAAACCAAAGAGATGGAGTTTTCTATAAAAGATATAACCGTCAGTTTTTATTATCATCCCAAAAAGAAAACAGAGTTTTAGAAAGAATTTGCACTTTCAGGCAGTACTTTAGAATATGAGACCTTCTAGCCTAGAGCATCAAGCAATGTAACAGACATTATACCAAATTTGGTGCTGCTGAAAAGAAAACAACAAACCCAAACCAACAGAAGTGAAAATGGAAGGCAAGCCATCATTTACAGAGAAATATCACATAGAGAAAGTCTTGTAAACTGCTTTCCATTTTCTTCACAACTTTCCACAGTCTCTCTTGCGTAGTGAGCCAGAAATCACCACTTAGTTCTTCTTGATGTTGCAGGGCTCATGAATGGATCATCCTGCAATTTGCAAAGAGATACTTATTACTAAAACTAGCAGGCATTCCAAGTCATAAAAAAAGCAAAGTCACCTTTAGATTAAACTAGAAAGCCTGGCCATATGATTCCATGTTTTCTGACAGACCTGTTTTTGCTGGTTTTGATATAAAAGAGGTCATTTATTGACTTAAAAGGCCATGTGACGTGTGTGCAGAGAATAGAAGTTCATGTCAATACGACTAAAACAACTGTTTTGAAATAAGGACCAATGTGTATTTCAGTTGTAAATGAGCAGCATATATCTCAGGAAAATCATGTCTATGTACACACTGCACATCATCATTTACTGATATTTGTATGAATCAAAAATACTGTTTATTTTTGCATATCCTTTTTGCGTATGTTTTTGCATATTCTTTTTGCATATGCAAAAAGCAAACATGTAGGTTTTTATTTCAGGTACAAGAAGAGATAGCACAGTGGGAGAAGGGACAAGAAAGTAGTATTTTCTCTGAAATGGCCATCATCTGATACTGTTCAGGATTCTGACCACGCATGACAGGCTGTGAAAATAAACTGCACAGTGCTTGACAGAATAGTGTCTTCTATTCAGTGCAAAACTGTGTAAAAAGTTCTACTTGTTTAATTGTAGAAGAAACCATTTTCTAGCAGTTCAAAGATATACTGCAAGAGCAGACATATTAGACCTGAAGACAGTGTTTTAAATTTTTTAAACGTGTACTTAGATAAGTTGCAACAATAAAAGGCCCCAGAAAAGAGCTGTTTTGAAACACACACAAAAAAAAAAAAAAAAAAAAAAAAAAAGTTTCTTTTTACAAGAATAACATATATAACTAAATGAAAGGATACAGCTAAGCACTAGAAGAGATTATAATTACTTTCTCTCCCAGGCAATTCTAGGTCCACATTTCAGTAATGACAATTTACTGATTAAAAAGTGAAGGGAAAAAGGATTGGATATTTTTCTGAGTCCCTTCTAGCCTCATTTTTGATAATTATGCAGGTAGTCTAATCAAAGTGGGTTGCAATAATCTAGCCCTGTTAGTGAAAAAAATAATAAATTCAATTTCATTCTGAAATGCTTTACTCAAATAGCTCTAGAACAGTGAGCTATAGAAACTTACATGAAATAAAACTCAAAAATAGTACTATTTACCATACCTCATCTGACTCAAAATCAACTCCTCTAGATGCTCGGCCTTGTGAACCTCTTTTACTAAGTGAAGATGTAGTTGGCAACCTTGAAATATACAAGGAGAAAAAAATGGCATTAGCATGTTCTCAGTCATTCCAATAACTTCCTCTTTAACTTAGAGTTGGACCGCCAACACACAAAGTAAAAATAAACAGACATAACAGTAAGTAGAAGAATACAAATTCTTAAAACAATGTATTAATACTAAAGCTCTGATCAAGTTTACTTCAATCAGTAATCCAATTTTTTCTGTTATAGAAAGATAACCCATATTAACAAGGAAAAATTTATATGAATTGTCTAAGCAGTGTTATGACTTCCCTAAAAATCTGGTAGTCAATCAGATCCTTAAACTCTGCTGATTGCCAGTTAGAAATAAGGCACACATTGCATTAATGAAGCAAACATACTGACCTTTGATTTACTTTGGAAGAAGAAGGAACAAAAGAAGTATCTTCTGCATCAGAATCAACATCTATAATATCCTGAAAAAAAAAGTAACAAGTTTTTCCACAGAATTTATCCTTACAGAGAGAGTGCATAATGTGTCAGTACTATAGCACAGAACTTGTTTTCTTTCCAACTATACACCTATTTAGTTAGAATAATAATTTGTGCAGTTCTAGCCTGGAGCTAGAACTGCACAAATTTGCAAATACAGCACAAGTTTATTCTTCACATCTTTGATCCTGCAGAACCCACCAAAACACTCATGTATATACACCTCCTGTCTTAGACTACGGTCACAAATAAAACATGGCTTTTCTCAAAAAAACACCATAATTAAAAAGGATACGAAAGGTCTAGATTAACAAGTAGAAACTTAATGCTGGAACTGAAAGCTTGGGAACATCTGCTGATTTAGGCTGATGTTTTGACTGTGTATTTATTTTTCAAATCAACAGTAACAGACAGCACAGCTTCACTCATACAACAGGTGTTTGTTTACCTCAGAGTAAGACTGGAACGAATTTACAGAGTTGTCCGTTTTTGAAGACTTAAAGGCTGGAATAAAACACATGTAGTACTTTTAAATGCTCAAGTAAATGCAAACAACATTATATAGCTCTTTTTATTTAAGATCTGCCTAGCATGCATTTCCACTGCAAAACACCCTGTAAAACAAACAAACAAACAAACCAACCCATAAATTACGTCTGTCAACCCAGGGATATAACCCTCTGTGCAGCTGCAGGTGCATCCCAGTCTGGCTGAAAAACCATCAGTAACAATGGTTAAGAGGATGGGAAAAATGCTACTGTAACTGAAATTCCTGTATATCTAACAGGTTAAATATTAATATATGTACTAAAATTAATTTCTCTGCAATATTTTAGGTAATTTGCTGACCAATGTAAAATTAAGGTAATTTGCTGATTAATTTAAAAATCAGTTTACCTTGGGATATTTTGTGGGGGGTTTACGTGTAGATTAGTGAGCAGTATTTTTTCTTTAATTCTCAGATTACCTATGCTGTTTCCTCAGCACCTTCCCTCTGCAGCAAGGAACAGCTACTCTCACATATGTAGGCAGCTTAAAGATAAGGTTTTCTTCCCCAGTAAAAACTGACATTTCCAAAACTTGCTACAATGTAATGCTAAACGGATTTGCATTAACGCTTACTAACTTGCAAGCATCAGTCAAATTTAACTTTTTATCCCCTAAGGAATAGTCTACCTAAAATGTTAAGTCACATTCTTTCTATGCTTATTCTATAAGAAACTGCATTATGTAATATGTTTCCTGTTTGCAGTTCTAGCCAGAAGTTCCTAACATATTCTGTTTCACCCCATGAGAGAAGAATACCATTATTTTTTTTCCTTCTCTTTTTTCTTTCTCTCATCACTGTTAGTTTTCTATTTCATTAGTGCTGAAATAATCTCTAACAGCTGAAATGGACTAACAGAATAAAAGGCAATTAAAGCACTTCATCAGCAGAGCAGATTAGAGTAACAGACATCACAGGCCTACCATCTATTATAGACATCGTCTTGCCAGGCACAGATACAGGCTTGTAGGATCTGCTGCCAGAAGCTGACTCTTGGCTGGTGGTTCCTGTAGAGATAACAAACAAAATGCAAATCTGTTCAGCAGTTATTTTTTTCCTCTTTAGTCTATCACTACTGAAAGGGAAGTCACTTGAAAAAATCTACAATCCTCTTTACTCCTCACTTTCTCCCTGAATTAAAGCCCTCTTTACATGCAGAAGAACTGCTCTGGGTCAAGTCCAGACACAACCTCTTAACACATGGGGCTCTACTCTGATGGGATCATAACAGTTTTGGAGCACAGGCTTCACAGAACTTGTTTAAAAGCCCTAACCAAATCAGATCCAATATGACAGTCTTTGTTTCAACTCAACCTGCTCTCAGACATTTGGGCATATTACTGAGACTACTCAAAGGAGTTATTCATTTATTTTTATGCATATATACACACAGTGAAAGTACATCTGTAATGGAAGTACCACTGCCACTCTGAGTGTATAATCACACTGAGCCCAGGAGCTATTTAACACTTTTTGCTTAAGAAACACTCCCCATTTTTTCAGCCACTAGAAACATTTAAGTCTCTTGTAAATTACATTGGGATAGAGACAATCGGTACACTCACTTGACAATCATGAAATGCATTACCTTTAGCCATGACAAAGGTCTATCCGTGCACTTCATTGTACAGACCTTCCCAATAATGCAACTTTAGGAGTATACTATGCTTCCACAGCTGGAAAGCATGATATTTTCTTTTAACCACAGCGAAAAAGTCACAACTTCAGCCTTGTAAGGCAATCAATTGTATGTAATAGGACACCACAAGTATTTGAGAAGAGGTTTTTTTCCAGTAGGAGTTCTTAAGCAGCAAATTTCCACTTGATGCATCAAGAGAGTCACCTTTTAAAGAAAAAAAAGTCAGGAACTGCAGTACAAAGGCTACAAAGTTTTTCTTACCTCTTCCTCTTCCTCTTCGAGACGAACCTCTTGCTGTTGAGTTTTGTCCTCTGGCACCTCTTGCCCTACCTCTTGCCCGACCCCTTCCTTGGCTCAGTGTTGAAGAAAGGCCATCACTTGCAGTACTAGTGCCCATCATCTCCATATCCATGGAATCTTCATCACTGGAGGCTGCGACCTCAGATCGGTTGGCTCTGGCCCTGATCATTGCCTGAAATGGAACAATAATTACAGGAAAAACAATCTTAAATCATGAAACACACCATTGTTAAATCCTAGTTACCTACAATAAATAGATAACTGTAAATAAAAATGTGTCATTCTAAACCAGTGAGGCTTAGAAGACACAAATCCAGTGTTATGGAAGGTGAGGACATCTGTGAAAATACTTAATTTATTTAATTAGATGTGTACATACAAAGTAGTTAGCTAAGATCTGGTAACAGAATGGAACTTGGTAATGTGACACATTGTTGGTGAAGTTTGGTGAACTGCTTGGGTCATCCTCTGTCAGCTACATGTGTCTGCTCAGAGGAAGCACCTATGGGCTCTGCTGACTTGCACTTTATTGATGACCGTGGGTGCTTAAGACAACTAGCTCAGGTGATGATATCCCAGATTAGGAGAACTGAATCTCACCCCAGGTGCCCTTTACCTCAAAATTTCATTCCAGTCCCACATAACTTGCAAAGACAAAGGAGCACCCATGCTATCATTAGCTGGCAATTTTCTTTGAAAATACATATGCATTTGAAGTAGGAATATGTGGGAGATCTAAGATTTAAGATTGCTGATGAGGGCACAGTACCTAAGAGTTTACCAATACTCCCCATTTGTTCCAGCAGTACACTCAATACAGTCCATCCACATATCCAGTGGTGGTGAGATCACAAAGAGCTGAAGCTAAAAGATCTTTGAAAGTCACCTGCCTGGTCTAACCTCAGTTAAAAGCAAGAAATAATGAACATTCAGGTTCACAAATTTGAACAAGAAAAGAGACCTCAAAAGCCAAATTGAGCAGTAGCTTAGGTACATATTATCCTAACAAAGATTTAAAACAGACTCACTAAGCTTTAAAGGCTGCCAGGCACTTTTTGGCAAGGACAATAATGAAGTATTGCTTAAGCATTGCTAAATGACCGCATTTATATGCGGAAGTCAGGACTCCATTTTTCAGCCTATGCTCAAAATTCAGAGTAATTACCTCACGGACTTCCTTATCTTCTTCTTCGGTATTCTTTTTTCTACTCTCCCTGAATTTTCGCACCTGAACAAAAAAGTTCCTGTCAAAATAACAGTTCATGCCACATAACAATCAAAATACAGTAAGTGCGAAGATTTAATCACTGAATCATTAAGTCAAGCTCATGTGAGAAGTGAAGAGTCTAAGAATAACTGAACAGTTTAGGGCCCTTTCATGTTGTCCTATGATTTAAAACACTCACATTCTGTTAATCACTGGAGGAGGAAGAAAACTTGGGATATGACAGAGGCACTGTGTTTAAGAGAAGGAGAGTGTAGTAATTTTGACAATAAGGAACAATGAAATATATGGATAACTGGAAAAAGAGGTAGAGATGGAGAGGCAAGACAGAAAATAACTACTATGAGAAGAGACAATGTTGCAGTACATGTACAACTAAGGAAGCTCAACTTGACAAATATGGGAAAAGATATGAGGCATGACAGAAAGAAGATATTAGTTCTAAAGACAAACAACAACAACAAAAAAATCACCCTTAAGTGTCACAGAAAGCCTGCAGGCACTAATAATACATGGTCTCTTTCAACCCCTAATGAATTAAAGCAATCAGTAAGAAAACAGAGAGATGCAGCCTTCCTTCCTCACCAAATTATTCTTTAAACCGTGCACAGATAAGCTGCAGAAAACCTTCTTCTATTATGTTGAATATTACAGCTGAATACATGGGCCCATGTGGAAGCTCAACAAGTTGACAAAAATGTCTTTCAAGGGTTGCTCAATACACATAAACCAGGCCTGTCCCTGGGATACCCTGAGCTGCAGGCAGTTAGAAGCAAGTAGAGCACCTGAAGGACAAATTTCCTTTTTGCTTGTCCTGTTCTTGAACTCTTTCCTAAGCCAATATGAAAAAGCTATGAAGAGATTATACCTACTATCTTTCTCACAATAGTGGTAAATATGTAGTTCTATATATATTAGATAGATTTTTTCTATGAACATGTGTGCAACCTAAACCCCATTTTCAGTACAAGTTTTGAAATCATATATTTGAAAATTCATCATAAACTAATTATTCATTAATAATTGCAGAAAATGACTAGAAGCAAGCATTGCAGATGCTCCACACACAGGCAAATCTATTAAAACATGTTTGAGCACTGATTTTTCTACTGTCTTGACCTCTTTTGGGGAATCAACATTAGCAGAACATTACCTCCTCATCTATTTTTTCCTCTTCTGCATCAGTGCGACGCTCCTTGAGAAACCTCTGTGTTTTTTCTAGTTGAAATTTCACCAGCTCTTCTATGGCATCTTTTTCCTCTTTGTCCACAAACTCTTGTACTGCTTCTCCCATTCCTCTTTCAGTTAGAAGTGAAAGCTGTACTTTCTTTAGGAATTGGGGAAAATAATTTGTTAAGAAGCATCTGCCATAAGAGAGAGCAAGCAATATTCCAGCTGTTGCAGATAAATATTACATCAAGTTGGTAGCACAAACAGTAATGTGCATTGAATATTTAAATCAGAGACAAGCACAGCAATAAGCAAATGTTACTCATCATAAACCAGTTACAACTCTCTTGCTACTAGCATGTCACACCAACTTTACAGAGTATTTTTCAAAGTAGTGAAAGCAAAAGGCTTATGAACAGTAAAGAAACCGCAATGCTAGTAACATCTAAAATAAAACCTTTCAGGAAATAATGCTGCCCAGAGGAATAAACATTCTAGCTATTATAAAATAAAATGTTTAAATAAAATAAATATTACAAAGGAATATGATTTATGCTGTCCTAATACTGACACCTAGCATGTGTCTAAGGTTATGCAGGATGATGTAATTTGAAGGATCTTTACCTCAATAATTCTTGCTCTAAAGACTTACTGCAACTGAAATAGCTTCTGGAAGTTATGCTTGATTAACTGCATCAAGCATTTGTGCACCTGGCTCAGTGATTATTTTTTTATCTCTTAGATGTTACTGCACTGGTGTTGGGAAAGGAAAATATACTAGATTTAACAGCAGGGTGGGAATAAAGCAAATTATCAGGGGTCTCTCTTCCTTCTCGCTGCTCTGCTTTACATAAAATGTGGACACAAATATACTGCAAAGTAACAAGTGACTCTAAGTCAGCTGGTAATAGTAAATGCTGCAGTCTCATACTGGCCTGAGAATAATTCAAGGTAGCTCTTCCCTCACATGCTGCCTCACACTTTCCTCCTGTACTTGAGTACATCACTTAGTACAGGGCACACACTGCAAGTTCACATGAAGAGCTGTCATGCTCTCAAACCAGTGTGTGTTCACATACCTTCACAACATATACACAACAGTTACTTGCTAATCTAAAACACAACCTTCATGTGGTAATTTTCAGACAGTTTTATGGGAAATAAATTCACTTCTTGGTGAATGTTAGAGTCTTTTCAGGGCTTCAATTAAGAAAAAAAAAAAAAAAAGAAAAATCATATGACATTAAAAAGGGAAATTATAAAAGGTAGAAAAATACCTTTTCTGCTGTCTGGAAATACTGCTTTACAAGATCTTCCACCCTCAGTGTCATTCCTTCAGCAGGTCTGCTAACCAATTTTCCAAAATTAAGATCAATGTCTAGAACAGAAAAGCACAGTGACATCATCCACACTTACAGCTTTTAATTTTTATTATCTCACTGACAGTAGCAGCAAAAAAGGTTAATGTAGGCCTCTTAAGAATTGTGGTCCCTTTTATATGTAAAGCTTTTTGTTCTTTTTAGAGTTCGTTCATTGGAAACATGGAGAGACATAATTGTGCAGACAACTCCACCTCTAGCAGATGAAAAGAGTTCTAACTAACATACGTCTGGAATTATGTATTGAATGCTGTGTTCTGAAGGTTATTATAACTGAACTCTAGAAGATCACAAATGGAAGAAAGTCATAGGAGCCATCAAAGCACTAAAATTTTTATAAGTAATCCATTTACTAGTAAAGAGATTTTCCTCCACAGCTCACTGACTGATTTTCAATAGAAAATGCTCATAGCTCATTCCCCCTTCTCAGGCAGCAAGGCAGGAATGGCAGAAGGATGAGAATCATCCTAGGTTAGCACATACCACACAAATAACATAAAGTGACTGTAGACTCCTTCAGACTATAGACTGAATTCCTGATGTCTTAACATCACCTGTACTGAACGACATGCACATCTAATGAAAACACTGAGTGTTTCATTAGCCACTTCCCTTGTATTAGAGGCTGTCTAATAAAGCAATGCAAAAGCCATAACAGTACTTTTATATTCCCTTCCTGAAGCTGACATGCCCATTAAGTAGGAAAGTAAATTAGTGAATCATGGTGGCAGATGTGGTAGCTACTGTGTATTCTGAAAATGTTAATGAGATTACACTATAAAAAAGGAAACCAAAGCAAAATAAACCAAGATCAATACAGTATAATTTTAAAAATGCCTCACTAAAAGCAGTTTTATTCATGAAATGACGTTTTTGACTTCATAGAACTGACAGTATTCATTAAAACTGTCAATGGAACTGGACAATGCACTTACAATACAAACTAGTAAGAGTTATTTAGCACATTATGTTCCTGTACAAGCTGAATTTTCATTAACAACTATTACAAATCCAGTGTTTGGACATCTATTAACGATTTATTAAAAATTCTAGGCCACAGTGAGAAATGCTGCAATAGTAACAGCTCTTATTGGTCTTGCACAAATATTTGAATAGAAACATACCCAGAAGAGACAAGCCAAGAGCAGCTCACACACACAATTAATTAGGGCAAACAAAATGCTATCCTACATTTGGACCTTTTTTAAAAAATATCTGAACATCTCTTAAGCCCATACCCCTCATTACCATTTTAGGTATGAACAAATGAACTACTACAAAATAAAATAAAAATATAAAGGGAAAAAGCACTACACCCATCTCTTTTCCTTCAGAGTGTTCAAACCCAATTGTCTTATTCTAAGAAGTCTCGAGAGGGAGCCACTTAATGCCTTTCATGGTAATTATCACAGTATTATAGAGTAACTCAGTCTGGCATGGGGCTATATGTATTACTATAAGCAACTCAATAAGGTCTGAGGCCAAAGGAAAATGAAAATGCTTATGAATAACTGTCAGAAGATGCCGTGCTGAATATCAGAATTTTGGACAAACCCAGAAATAGAAAAGAAATTGTGCAATATATACACTGAAGTAAGACAATGCATCTTTACTCCTCCTATAACACATTAGGTGGTAGACACCAAGCCTTTGCAAGTGCTGAGCAACAAAATACAGACACACAAATGAAAGCAAAGGCAAACCAATGATTCTTCTTTCATAATCACCTTTTTTCTCCTTTTGTTCACGATGCCTGAAAAAGTGTATGATGTCTTTTGGGTTAGCCACCCTATGCATGTACTTCTGGCTGAAACGATGAACGCTGAATGGTTCAAAGCCACCTGCATAATCAACCTAAGTGAGGAAAGGACAAATTTAAATATGAAACAAACAGAAACAGAGAAGCCAGACAATTCAAAACAAATTTGTTATGCTTCAAAGGAAAAAATTAATAGTAAGAAATAAGTCAACCTAATATTAATGCTTTACTATGCAGAATAGCTAATGGCCAGTAACAGCTAGTAACATTAACATAATAGCTAATAATAGCTCATATTTATAACATGTTCTTAATTTGTTTCATTTACTAGCCTTTACAACAGTTTATGATTGGGTTAGGAATGCCCACAGCTAATATGACTTAAAAAAACTTGACAGTAAATAGCCATTTTTGAGGCCCTTACTCAGAACAGCAGTGAAGTACATTTATGACCAATCTCATGCTTTACCTTAGAGTACTGGTTACACAGGTAAACAGAAGTATGGTAGGTGATTTATATTTGCCTGTACACAGCAAAAAAAATGCATATATTATGTGTTTACACAAAAAAGCATGACTTTGCTTTGAAACTTTTCACAGTGACCTTTAAAAACAAAGCAATCCAAGCTGAACAATTTCTTACTCTTAATCTTATGATAGGCTTCTCTGGCTGGCGGGGATTTCCCAAGCGTTCTCTTTCTGCAGTGTCCAGCATCAATTCCACCTGTGAAGGAGAATTGTTCTCTCACAGATGCCTCAACATTTCAAGTATATCTTAAAATACATCCAGTTGCAAGGGGAGCTATAAAATAAATTGTTATAGAATGTGCTCTCATTCCTGAACACATAGGTACCTGTATGCAGCCAAAAGCCATTAAGAATGACTGAGAAAAAGATGACAGTGAAAGCCTTATCCTTCAGATACAGTGTAGTCCAGCAGTATCTACACCACTGATCTCTCATATTTTATAGCCACTATGCTTTGCTAAATTTCTAGTTTCAAGGAAAAGCAGAAAGAGCCATATAAACCTATGAACTAAGCAATTAATAAACTTGCTTAGTTACTTCTGCCACTTCAGACTGAATGGCTGAGCTCTCAGGGTTTAGGCCAATGCATGGCCTAGAACCAACTGGTTCTAAAGTACACATCCAACACTGCCCCACTCTTAGGTGCAAGCTTTTGTACAAAGATGATATGGACGCCCAACAAGCAGTTCCAGCCTATTTTGATAGGTTATCCCAATCAAGGAATGTGGAAGCCAAGCCTGCAGAGTGAAACACTGTCTGTCTTAATATGGGGCAAGACACAAGATCTCTCATCTTCCAGTCTCAAAACCAGCCATAGATCCCATCCCCTGTCCATACACTGTCATCCATAAACTGTTAGCATCACAAGTTACCTTTTCCATGCAGAATGCCTGTATTGCCTGAGTAACATTAGGATTGTCAGGATTAAAAAGATCTGGATGATCAGCTAGAACAACATCCTCTATATGGAAAGTTCGCACTGTCTCTAGAGCAATCTTCTCCATTTTCATTTTTTTCCCTTTAATATGCAGCAAACCAATGTGTCTAGAAGGAGAAAGGTAACTTACTAGAAGATAAGAGAATTATGGTATAAAGATTTGTTTTCAGATTAATGTTTACTTTTCAGGGACAAAATTTCAAAAACTATAGGAAGATCTGTACTTCAGGCTTGGCCCTGCAAAACTTCAATTTTTTTATATTTAGATTGTGCTTGTTCCATATACAAGCACCTGTACTCAGTTCCTTGTATTCCAATTTATCAGTATGTAACTCCTCTTAGCTAAGTTCCATTTGCTTCAAATGTTAGACTAAATTGTAAGCAAAGCAAAAGTTACACCAGGTACTCATTCCATGTACTTTGCTTATTATGTCACACTCTGAAGTTAATCCACACAATAATACAAGTGTGTTCATACTGGATACAAGTATTTTCTGTTCTCAACAGAACACCTGAGATATGTAAGACAAGGGATAATCAAGAACAAAAAGAAGCTCACATACTTCTTCACAGCTTCTCCAGGGGACAGAGATGTCACCACTGAACTTCCTGGCTGAGAAACGTAGAAACGTTGCTGTTCGTTTTGGAATGGAGCTATTTTGCACTCATGTTCATGACCCCACACAACAAGATTAATAAAGTCATCTAAAAACTGCTCTGGAATGTAGTTGGTAGCTCCATGTTTGCTCCTGCTCAAGAGAAGAGAAGAATAATGGATGGGCAAGGGGAGAGTGAAGGAGGGGAAAAACATAATTTAAAATGATACAGGAACTCCATCAATAATATCAGACATACATGTCAGGTCTTCTTCACATTTATTCTTTACACAGTTGTTTAGTGTTTGGTTAAACAAAAGGGCAACTTACACAGCTCACTTTTTTACATAGCTCATTGTTTTCTGCTCCCCTCCTTTTATTTGGATCTCCCTTTTACTTAGCTTGTAAGACTTCTGGGGTTTTTCTATATGAATGCTTTTATAGCATCTCATGGCAATCAGTTTTGTTGGTTTTTGTTTTTAAATGGTGGGGTAAAACCCACTGAATTGAACAGATATGGGACATGCCATCCCCAATCCCTTTCTGGAAGACAAGGGAGATGGGGGAGTGAGTTCCTTCAGTCCACAGGACAGAAATCAGTACATAGGGTAATATGGACTATATTTGTTTACATCTGCTTCACCATTATTTTAGCATGAGGATTGCCCTTTTCTTCAGGAAAAATCAGAAGAAAGTATTTGGAAAAGAACTCTGCCTGTTCCTACTACCACTGCTGGGAGAACCTGTAGGCAGACTGAACACATTACCTATCTGACTATGTAAGTTTGAGAAGAGATCTCTCATCTCCTCTAACTCATTTATTTCAAACCTTTTCAGTTCTTCTCCAAAAAGAGCTGTAAAACAATGTTTTCCACTTGTAAAAATCTTAAGAAACCAGCTACCCACAACAAGCATGAACTAAAACAGCTGGCTTGCTCACCTATCCTTTCCAAGCAGTTTAATGAAGTAACACAGTAATTTGCTGTAATTCATTCAGTACTGTTACCTATTTTGATGAATCACAAACAAGTTAAACCAACTATCCTCATCTTCTTTTGGTCTCAGCATGGTTACTTGCTTATTTACAAACATACGATACAACCTCTCATCTGGAATAGCTCCTGAAGTGGACAAACAAACAAATAAAAAAAAATTGTGTGGTAAACAAAAATTTCATAGCATTTTTAGTAGCAACTCTATTAAAAAAAAGTATGAGGAACAAAAATATAGCAGCCTTCCAGTACCCAAAGTGGGCTTACAAGAAAGATGGAGAGGGACTTTTCAGAAGGGGAAGCAGTGATAGGACAAGGGAATGGCTTTACACTGAAAGAGGACAGATTTAGGTTGGATATTACGATGAAGTTTTTTACTGTAAGGGTAGTGAGGCACTTGAACAGCTTGCCCAAGAAAGTTGTGGACGTCCCATCCCTGCAAGTCACTGATTATTTCCTTGATGTTTTTAACTAGGAAAAAAACCCAAACCCAAACTATGCTCAGCCAGGCTCATGATAGATATCAACAAATCCCATATGGAGTGTCCACATTTTGTATAAAACAAATGTTCTCTGAATCAGAGAAAGTAAAAAAGATATAAATAATTCTGGCACAAACACAAAGAAACATATCATGAACATCTTCATGCAGCAACACTGATACTTTAGAAAGTTGTTGCATTTCCCAGTAACAACTTTGTTATTGAAAACTTCTATATTTTGATATTAGAACATTCCACCTACTACTAACCTTTCAAACATCTAGCAAGCTTTCAAAGTATCTCAATAAACACACAAAATCATGGGCAACTAGGGCTTAATTTAGAGCTATAAAAGTTGCTTGGAATTAAGTGTTTAAGCACTCATGACCGGACAAAAAATAATGGTGAAAAAGAAGATCTTAATAGTTAACTTCTCTAGACAGAAGACAGTCAAAAATAACCATTCTAAATAAGAAGTGAGGGTAGAGGGGAATACAGTGGAGAAAATACAAAGGAATAAATCTGAAGTTCAAAACTTACCATAGAACCACTTTAAAGTAAGAAACTCTTAAGTTTCTTTAAAGAAACTGAGATTACCCATGGCAAATGTTACTTATGAACCACTTCAGACAGACACATAAGACATTGGACTTCTGCTCAGTCAGCTTATGTTTTCAAATATAACCAAAATGGCACACGAATATAGCATGTTTAAGTTTTGCCTAAGTAGGAGGAAATAAGCTTAATACCCAACAGAGGGAATTTAAAAGTGTGATTGTTCTGACTTGATACGCTGGCATTATGGTTACCTTAAGCAGGGTTCATTTAATAACAATAAAAGTACAAAAAAACAAGTTTAGGAAGATTTATCTAAATGAGCAAAACCCCCCTCTGTCAGCCAGTGACACAAAGCAGGAGGAAAAATCTGACACTGTCACAGAATTGATATGCTTTAATTTAGAATCATGTAGACCTTCATGTTTGTTGCAGCCTTATATGTTTGTTCCAGTTTTATTTAAACCTATTAAATTTCAGTAATACATGAACAGTCTAGTCACAGTCTAGCAGACAAACACTTACCCAAGCCATACAGAGCAATTTTTGTTCTGCCCTTACGCAATAAAATGGGACTAATATCTATTTTCTCCACGGAAGTTGAACGCCCAAAGTGATTCAGCAGTCCTGCACAGCTTAAAATATCCAATGCACACAGTGCATCTGCCTACAACAAATATTAAGAAACAAATACAAAACTTTGAATAGAACATTAAGTGTTTCATGCCTAAATGAAAGTCTCAAAAGTAAGAGAGAATATCTTTCCTTAAGTAACTTGCAGTTGAAAAGCCCCATAACATATATCAGGGGTTTTGCTGGTACTCTAGAGGACAGAAGCAAATCCCTTTTTCTTACAAACCATACTTCCTTTGAACAATATGAAATTAAACATTAAATCATTCAGAAAAACAAAAACACAAAAAAACATTCAAACCAGCCATTCTCTAAACTACTACAAAAATTATCTGCTAAAGGTAACCACCTTACAATAAGTTCAAAGTTAAACTGCTGCTAAAACACTCATCTCTATGATACACTGCTATTTGATATAAAATGCAAAATTATTAATTCAACACATGCATTTTAATGCTTCCTAAACAACCTTTTCCTGCTTACTTTTAGTAGCTTGTTTTTAAGCTACCATTTCACTATTATTAGATTATCTTCCTTGCAAATGCATGGTGCATATCAATTACATATGCACATATCAAAATCAAAATTCTCCTTCTTTAAGAAAAAAGCTTTCAGTCTACACAGATAGAATGTTTTAGAAACTTTCTGAAAGACTGCCACTTCTTGGCATGAAAAGTGATTCTGCTCTCAATGACAAAAACCTGCAAAAATTGAGAAATTGAACACAGTTAATCTGGATCTCGTAACTTATTTCCATTTGCTTTTTAATGTCACACTTACACTTAACTTGTCACTTATTAAGATACTTGTCACCTAAAGATACACAAAATATTGACACAAAGGGAGGAGAAACTGACTAAAACTAGTGTGATCTCCTAGTACTGTATTTCTGTAGAAGTTTCTATTTTTATATATTTATCATGCAACAGTACAATTATGATAATTACCCCTGTGGGATCATCATGATTGCCATGAATACTAAAAACTGGGATAGAAATGTTGAGATTTTCATCCTGATAATTCACCCAAGGAAACCTGAACAAAAAGAGAAAAAGAAGTTAAACTATACCTGCAAATTTGTGTATGATTCTCAAGATTCTCTTTAAATTAACTTCATCACAAATAGAAGTGGTACAAATCAGAATGAAGTGCTTATGAATAAGCCTAGTCTTAAGCTTAAACTTAAGCATAAGAAGATTCTTACTGGTCTGGAATGGCACTTTCCACGGAGAACAGGGTAGCAAAAGAAACCTATTTTTTTAAAACAAGCCGGGAAAAGAATTGTAAAAAAAATTGTGTAGTAGTAGTGGATTAGGCTGTGCAACCTTTGCTTACACACTAGGAACTCTCACCAAAACAACTCATGTGAATTGGTTTACTTGAACTGTACTTGCAAAATGGAAACTATACATTACATAAATATATCAAGAGTCACAGCACATTCAGAAGGTACTCAAAATATTGTGTGCTTTCCTTTACAGACTTAGATGACAGATGAACTTATCCTGTAAACTGTCCCACACAGACAGGCCTAAAAATTTCAAGTTCCAGTCATGGAGGATATAAAATAAAAATCACAACACACTCATCCAATACACAAACCAAGCTTTACATGATAATTTATAGTAACATACTTACTTGCTGTAATGAAAATTAACTGCCTGATCACTCAAAATTTCAAACTGAACAGGACGATCACCCATGCAGTATTTTCTTAGTGACTCCAAACAAGAGTGTACTGTTTTTCTGGAGGGTTTGTTGTCGTGAAAAAGGTCCCCACCTAATAAAACAAAGTCCACCTGTATGTAACAAAAAGCTTTATTATTTTCATACATTTTGTACTACCTTGAAAGACTTCTAAGCAAATCATTTAAGTTATTTCTTCTAGGGAGTTCCACATACTTCCTCAAATATGAGGAAGTATACTTCTAGATAAAAGGAGTTAGTATTAACAGAAACAATATTTAACTTCCTTATTAAAAAAAAAAAGTAATTAATTTATTAATTAAAACAAAATCAAACCCAAAGAGACCCGTTTATAATGAGCCATAGGAGAAAACAACTGATAGTGGTAAAAACGTATTAGTGGACTACTGATACAAGGGTATCCAAATTGGCTCCTTAACATGTTTTGACAGGCATGAAAAGCTACACTATTTTCTCACTGCTACACTACCTAGTGAGAAGAAACCAGTAGCTATCACCACATTATTTTGAGAAGGTACTAGTTGCAGCTTCTGCATGTATTGCATATATTTAGCTTTTAGTAAAGCATTAAGAAAAAAAAAACCTCATCAAAACTACAAAGAATCTGACTGATAAACATGCAGTCCTTAAAAACAGAATCATAGAACTGTTTAGGTTGGAGCTCTAAGATCATCAAGCCCAGGCATTAACCCAGCACTGCCGAGTCCAACATGAAACCATGTCCCTAAGTGCCACATCCATACATCTTTTGAATACCTCCAGGGATGGTGACTCCACCACTCTTCTGGGCAGCCTGTTCCAGTGTTTGACAACATTTTCAGGGAAGAAATCTTTCCTAATATCCAGTCTAAATCTCTTCTGGTGCAACTTCAGGCCATCTGCTCTAGTCCAATCGCTTGTTGCTTGGGAGATAAGATCAGCTCCCACCTGGCTACACCCTCCTTTCAGGCAGTTGTAGAGAGCAATAAGGTCTCCACTGAGCCTCTTTTTCTCCAGGCTAAACACCCCCAGCTCCCTCAGCCATTCCTCATCAGCTTTATGCCCCAGACCCTTCCCCAGCCCCGTTGCCCTTCTCTGGACACGCTCCAGCCCCTCAATGTCTCTCTTGCAGTGAGGGGCCCAGAACTGAACACAGGATTTGAGGTGTGGCCTCAGCAGTGCCCAGTACAGGGGGACGGTCACTGCCCTGCTCCTGCTGCCACACCAGGGCTGATCCAGGCCAGGATGC
>VZUI01053978.1:0-27127 GCA_013401135.1 Cettia cetti
GGAAGGAAGGAAGGAAGGAAGGAAGGAAGGAAGGAAGGAAGGAAGGAAGGAAGGAAGGAAGGAAGGAAGGAAGACATAAATAAATAAAATTTAAAATCCAGTGCCTATGGAGAGAGCTGCAACTGCAGAAAATTATGACTGCATGAAGTTGCAATGGCACAAAGTGAGAAAATTCTGAAAAACTGTAAAAATGCTGCAAGTTGAAAAAATTAAGTGTTCTGAATAGGATCAATCTTGCTTTAATACCCTTTTGAATACAGCTTTGTTATCCTAGCAAGACCACCTGCCACGAGGAACAGTAGTCAGACTGGGAATTAGTGTTATTAATAAAATGTGATATTTTTTCTTGTTTGAATGTTCATAGAAGAATATGCAGGCATTTAAATATGTAATTAAATGTTACCTGCCACCCCTGCTGACTGCACAGTAAATAGTGCCAATTTTTCAACACTTTTTTTTTGAGTAATGCTGTGCTGCAGTCAGCAAATGATTCTTAAAACTCTACAATGAGAACAGATATGCTGTAAGTTTTACACAGTCTTTGAAAAGAGGGAGAAACTTTAACCACCTTATTAGTTGCCAAAAGCATACATTACCACTTTGGATTTTGAGGCAAGATTCATCAGCTTGCCGAAGAAATACTATCTGAGCAGTGCACACCAGTGCTTTCCATAGAACCTATAGAATTTTACTACACCTGGAGGGGCATGTTTTATAGCCAATAAAAGCATGATTTCATTAAGGAATTTTATCATATGCAACATTACATAAACTACCTCTTTTCACTAAAAAAATCCCCACTGAGATCAACTGGGAAACTCTCCAATTCCCAGACTAGGAATTCTATGTAACAAACAGAATATGAAACAGTAGAAAATATTTCAAGCAAATTATGATTTCTAGGTTGTGTCTTGTGAAGGATCCTGTTTCCCAACTGAAGTCCGAAGTTGTAGTTCCATCACACAAAAAGGCCTCAGGCTTATGTCAGGGCTCTTCTATGTTAGAACGTTGCTGAGGATTGCAAAAGAAGTTCCACATCAAGCAGAAGCAAGTTTTTCTGGGTAGCAGATCCCAAGTAACAGGAAATAGCTGAGAAAAAAATAAGGACCCAAGGAAACAGTATGAAGCTGAGCTGGGGGAAGTTTAGGCTGGATATCAGGGAAAGGCTCTTCACCCAGAGAGTGGCTCAGCACTGGACCAGGCTCCCCAGGGAAGTGACCGCAGCACCAGCCTGACAGAGATCAAGGAGCATTTAGAGGATGTTCTCAGGCATGTGGTGTGACTCTTGTGCAGACCAAGAGTTGGACTTAATGATCCTTGTGGGTCCCTTCCAATTCTATGATTCTGTGATTCTTTGATACTAATAGCTACCTAATACTACTAATAGTATAGCACTGTATTATTTCTATGGACAGTATATTGTTCTTCCCACATGGCAATAACAGCAGGCATATTCTTCAATCCTGTTAATATTGGTTATTCAAGGTCTCAAGTCATTTGTGTGCAGTGACAATAAATTAAATCTTGTGCATATGTCCTAATACTAAAATGACAGCTATGTAAGTGGCTAATTCACTGTGATGGAGTCAGTCTTGCCTAACTGAGTAAAAGCAAGGTTCATTTATTTTCTGTTTCGATACTGAATTTTATTATGTTCTGTCATCCCTCTAGATGTTCCCTCATGATTCTATCAAAGGTTTTTCTTTTTTGCCACCTACAGTTTCAACTACTATTAGATCACTTTGTTTTAGAGTTTGGATAAACCACATATCTTTCTAGGATGCATTTTGATAATCTCCAGAGGTGACCTCTCATCATGAGGAGAAAGGATAATTGATATTTGGAGCCACTTCTATTACAATTACCAAAATGCAGAACAGAAATGAATACAGCAAAGATGCATCTAAATTGCTACAAAGCATTTAGATGAGATATTTGACAGCAAATTCACTTGATCTGAGTTCACAGAAATCAGTAAGAGACAGCTTTCTTTTCATTGCAGAATAAAAAGATGGAACATATTTATTCAAATTACATTTAGGCATCATCATTTAGGCATGTTTGGAATTTATGTAAACCACGAGATCCCTCTATAGTCAGTTGACCAGGTGAAGATATGCATAAAATAAGCATTCACAAGTAAATCAATAATAAAGATATCCCATATATAACCAAGAGAGAAAAACAGACTACCTAAGGTAGATTTCTACATTTAGTCAGAAGAATTATGCCCTTAAAATGCTTATTTCCCTACAGAAATTTTAACAGCATGCTCAGTATCTGCACTGTAGACCTCTAACAACAGGTGAGATGAATCCCACTGTAGGAGTCAAAGGTGCCTCTGAGGTGGGATGAAGTACCCACTGGACAAAGTTGTGTGTGGCTGGAGCTGTGCTTCTGTTCCTATCTTCTTCTCGTCCTTTACTGAATTTAGTAATGAAATACAGCTTCTACCTTACACATCTGTTAAGTGTCTGACTGTAGAACTTAGTGCATTCTCTAGACATTGTACAAGCCATAAATTTCATGACTAATATAACATTTAATCACAAAAATTTACTATCTAAGTCCATATTTAAACTAGTTTTTTCTCTACTCTTTCAAAGTTACTGAGTACACCCAGTTTTGTCTTTGTTTTCTGCAGGAAGCATATGTTCCCAGCACTTGGACCTTAACTGTCTGTTTTAATTTAAGAGGTCTATTGAGTTTAAGAATATGCAGTGCCAGTGTAATCTGATACATGGGAACAAACAACAAAGTATTGACTGGGAAATAATGTAAACCAGATAACAGTTGTGAATTCTCTGCAAGACTGTAAACATGATACCCAAAGGACAGGACAGAAGCCTTGTTTAGTGTCTTCATCATTGTCCTGTATATGGAGAAGTAAAAAATTTAAATACCTTTAAATGACAATACATAGGAGGTGAAAAAAAGGAAGGAACTGTGAAGACAGTGCATTACAAAGTCTCAGTCCAAAAGGGCCCTAATAGCTGGCCAGCAGAAATCACACAGATTTCAGTAGTGGGAAGCAAAAATCTCTGTGCCCAGGTGGACTAAGTCAGTCCACCAATGCAATCTGGGAGATGATCAGCTGAGTAGCAGCCATGATCAAAGGGCAATTACTGTTGGCATCAGGCTGAACAACAGCCAGCTGTGTGCTCTCAGTGCAAATAGTGCAAACTGCATCCTGAAGTACATTAGGGTGATTTTCATCAGCTGAAAAGAAGGTGGTGTTCCCCAATATTGGCCACTGATGAGGCAAGACCAGAAATCCCATGTCTAGATTTAGTCCCCCTAGTTCAAGAAAAGCATTGAAAGACTGGAGGAAAATACAAGACAGTGAGGAAACCTTGAGCTCATGCCCCATAGGGAAAGGCTGAGGAGGTGGGTTTGTTTGATCTGGTGAAGAGGAGAGTTAGGAAGAAGCTAATAGTTGTCAGTGGCTGCTTGAAGGAGACTTAGAGAAGCAGCAGTGTGAAACTTATTTCGGTATAAGATGGTGTAAGAAGGAACAACAGTCACAGTTCCTGGCATGAGACATAGTGCATGGACATGAGAAAGTGGGGTTTTTTTTGCCACAGTACAGCCTTGGCAGAGGCTGCCAGAGTCTTTCAAACCTCCATCCTTGGAGGCTTTCAAGGCTCATCTCACTAAAGCCACGTCGCTATCCCCTACTGTCAGCAACAATCCCGCTTTGAGCAAGTGGCTAGATGAGGACACTCCAGGACTTCCTCCCAACCATTTAAGTGACTCTCCAAGAGTTCCACGTAGTCCTGATGCATAGGAAAAGTATAAATGACTGAGGGTTTAATTTTCAGAAATTAGTTAAGTAATTTCAAGTCCTTTTAGAACTGTACCACATATGGAAATGGCAAATAATTTGTATCCTCTTCCTCTTTCTCTACCTTCCTTCTCCCAGGGCAGATCAACTGCTAGATAAAACACACAGTGAGCAGAGACCAGTTGCCTCAACACGGATATTCAGAAATGCATCTCTCGGATGCTCTGTGGTATCTGAGACACCCAGCTAGGACCAGCAGATGTGAAACAAGATCTGTAGAGTCCCAAACTCTTCTGAAAAGGCAGCTTGAAACCTGTATTTAGAAGACTGCATCCCACCCTATTAGTCAAGTAATTTATTGTATTTCTGAGAAAGCACAGTGGCAGTATGGCTAGACTAACATTTCAGTGAAGCTTTTTTGTTTAAATGTGTCATTTGTGGCAGATAGTTAATGCTAGCAATAATTTGATAATGCTGATTAAAACATAAAATTGAAATATCTCATTTAAAAAAAAAAATCAGGGTTTAGGGTACTTCCTTCAAGTATTTGCCATCAAAAACACTGAAAAGGATTTATGAATATCCTGGAGAGCACAACTATATTTTAACTACTATTTTCCTTTAACCCTGCAATCTGTGTATTCAAGACTGATACCAGTGATTATAAACAACAGTAATCCAAATTAATAACTGTAATACTACAAATTTGGGAAGAAAAGAAAGATACAGGATTATCTGGGCAGGGTTATAATTTGCTGCTGTGCAGCTCAGAATTTGAAGGAGAAATTAAATATCCGCAGAAAAATAGAAGAGCATAGGGGTTTTTTTCAATATGTTGTTCTTCAGCAGTTTTGAGTGTTAAAAAACGGAGTAAAAACAATTAAGACATAAAAAATATCTATTATGAAAGCCTCAAATTCACAATTAATTAGAAAAATAACTCCTTTTATGCCCATGCTCCAGAAAGAAGAGAGTTTCAGAAGCTGCCAAAGACACAGAGGAAATATAGGGATTTAGCTGCCTAAAGACTTCTGGAACTTTTCATTACTAATTCCATGATTAATCACCTGTGTTGTTTTTCTTCCTTTGGTTGTTTTTTTGTTTTCTTTGTTTTATTTAGTTAGTTAGTTAGTTTTATAAAGTATCAATCATCAAGAAGCGGACAAAGACATAAAAAATTAACTCAATAACTGCTCATTATTTCCAGCAGAAAACACAAACACAGATACAGTGGTACACATTTGCATATTCTAGTTGTCAGTTGCACTAATTAATCTTTGTGGGGTCTTTTTTTTTTTTGATGTTTTGGTTCTGAGTTTGATTTGGTTAAATTAAATAGAAGAAGATATTCTCGTGAATTCAGGTCTTTTGCTTTACCAGTTATTCAAGAGAATTTATTGGAACAAAATAATGTGAACATCAGTCCCACTCAGTTTCATTGCCTGGAAGGAGAACCTATAACATGCTCAGCTCTGTGGATGACCCTCAAAAGACGTTAAAAACTTAGGAGAGGGAAAGACAACAGTGTACACTGAGATGAAATCTCTTCACATAGGGTTGCCAAAAATTAAAAATCACAGCTGAAACATCAACCCAGACACTTGAACCTGTATACAGTCCCCAAACTAGTCTTTACTTTTTAATATTTCACTTCAAAGCTACAGCCAGTGAAAAGCAGCTTCTAACTCTCAGTGACATTTAGCAACAGACATCTTTAGGGAATTGAAATTGATTTTCCACAGCTACCAGTGTAAAGACCTTTTGCCTGGGAGCATACACTGATACCAAGGTCAGAGGATTTGAAGGCAGCAACTTTTACAAGGTTGGACTTCAGCCATGTGGTCATTATAACTACCAATTAATGTCTCCCATTTTACACCCTAAAGTCACCTGCAATTTCAAAACAGATTAAGCAAAGTGGTCACTGCAAATTCATGGGGCCAATTCTCTAAAGTCAAGTATCAGACTCAAAAAAGTCTGGCAGGAGGCAAGACATAAATCAAAACTAATAAAAAAACCCCACTGCACTTAGTGCTGGATCTGCTGTCACTGCATGGTACAGCCAGAGTATACACTGTTCTCTTTAATCTTGCTGCTATTGCTTTTTGGGCTCATGCAAACAAGAAAAGGAAGTCGACCTGTGTGGTGGATAGGCTTCTGGTAGGGTCACATTAGTTTTTCCTTTTTTAAGAATATTTTAGAGTCCCTTTTCACTGTTTGTTTGGTTGTTTTTTTTTTTCTCAAGGTCCCACCTTGTCTGAAGCAGTACTTGCTCTTAGATAGACAATTTATACACAGCATGCACCTCCTCTCCATCACTATTTTCTCCACATGTCTTTGAGATTCTGAGCCTCTTCTACTGCAGACCTCCAGTATCATTCAGCCAGACAAGAAGGCAGAAGAAGGAAAATTTTATATGGCACTGTATAAAGCAATACAAAGAAAGTGCTGCTCGTACACAACAATAATGAAACACCCAAGAACAGCAGAAAAAATGAAAACATTTAGTCCTGTACCATCCCTGTCTTGAAGTATAACCCCTTGGATCTGAAACAGAGCTGAGAACATGATTACTGTATACGGTGAGTTGACCCTTGCTAGATACCAGGTGCCCAACAAAGCTTCTCTATCACTTACCTCTGACACTGAACAGGAGAGAAAAAAATTATAATAAAATTCTCATGGCTTAGAATAAGAACAGGGAGAGATCACTCACCAGTTACTGTCAAGGGTTAAACAGATTTGACTTAGGGAAATTACTTGAATTTATTACTAATCAAAATCAGAGTAGAATAATGAGAAGTAACACTAATTTTAAAAACACATTTCTACCACCTTTAATTCCCATTTCTCTATCTCCTCCCCTCCAGTGGCAGAGGGAGACAAGAATGGGGTTTATGGTCAGTTCATGCCATGGTGTTTCTTCTGCTGCTTCCTCCTCAGGGGGAGGATTCCTTCCCCTGCTCCAGTGTAGGATCTCTCCCTCAGGAGAAAACCCACTATGATCTTCTCCAATGTGAGTCCTTCTCACAGGCTACAGCTCTTCATGAACTGCTCTTGCATGGGTCTCTTCCACAAGATGAAGTCCATAGGAACAGGGTGCTCCAAACTGGGTCCCCCAATAGGATCAGGAGTCCTGCCAGCAAATCTGCTCCAGTGTGGGCCTCTCTCTCTATGAGGCCACAGGTCCTTCTCCAATGTGGATTTCCCACAGGGTCATAGCATTCTTCTGTGCATCCACCTGCTCCAGTGTGGAGTTCCTCCAGAGGATGCAGGTGGATCTCTGCTCCTTTATGGATTTCCATGGGCTGCAGAGGCACAGCTGCCTCACCATGATCTGCACCACGGGCTGCAGGGGAATCTCAGCTCCGGTGATTGTAGCACATCCTTCCCTTCCTTCTCCACTGACCTTGGGGTCTGCAAGGCTGTTCCTCGCATATTCTCACTCCTCTCTCTTCTGGCCACAAATACATCTATGCAATGACTTTTATTCCTTTTAAAATCTGTTATCCCAAAAGCACTACAACCACTGCTAACTGGCTTGGCCTTGGCCAGCGGCCGTATGTCCATCTTGGAGGCAGCTGGCATTGGCTCACTCAGACATAGGGGAAGCTTCTGGCAGCTTCTCACAGAGCCTGCTCCTATACTGGCTCTCTCCTGAGAGCCCTCCCAGTTCCAAAACTTGCCCATGAAAACCCAGTACACTGTAATACACTTTGGAAACCCATCCTTCCTTCGCTTCTTTCCTATCCTGTGCTGAATACCCAGCTGTCTGAAAGGGTGCATTGCCTCACACCTGAGAGCAAACATTGACAGCTTTCTATAAACTATTAGATACTGAAGTCAAGATAGGACGGAATGCCTTCAAGGTCTCTCTATTTTCTGTGGAAAGGAATCTGATTGAAAGAGAATCAGAAAGTAATTTATTGTATTCATGCTACCACACAATGTAAAACCCTGTAGGTATGGGAGTATATGACTGATAAAAATGAATAAATTAATTTATGTATGAAATGTGGCTTCTTTAATTTTGTGAAGAGGCAGTGACTTCATGCCTTTATAATTCTTCTGAAGATGTTGCACTGGGTAAGATGTTTATCCAAAGTTATTGACTGCCCAGTAAAAGACTTTGAATTCAGAAGTATAAAAGGGGCAAAATATATCCATGAGATATATTTTTGAAAATGAGTCTGCCATTGTTAAAAATATGTAAGTGGAAAGGCTCAGAAGTGCTAATTATTTGAACCATTTAAATGGGAAGTGTGGGTTTCGTATTTAGCATTTTTGCATTGTACTAATCTGTGCTGGCAGCAGAGTCAATGAAAGCTTTACAGGGAGTCCAAACACAATGTGATTTTTCCTAGTCAGATAAATCTTCCCTGTCCCCACTATCCTTATTATCTTCCTGACAATGCATCTAACAATTGGAATAAATGTGTAATTGAGATATATGCTGCAGAGTGAATTTTCTCTGAAACTGTTTTGCAGGAAACAGCCATAAGCGAAGGCTCAAATTTTGTATGAGTTGCATGTAGTTCTCATTGCTCTGGGGGACAGGAGTCTCATCTAGAAAACAGGAATGTTCATCAGTCAGGAAACTGTTTGACTTCCAAATTAATTTCTGATTCCAATTCAGTAGCTGTAAGGCTTTCCTAAAGAAAAGAAGAATCCAATTGCTAACAGCTGTGGGATTATCTCAGGTGTTTATTGCCTCTTTTCATCCTGATTGAAAACAAGAAAAACAAAACCTGATCACAGGTATCACTTTGGATGAAAAGTGGAAATGAAATGGCAGAAACAAGAGGGAAAATTGACTGGATGAAAAATAGCAATTCCTTCATAATCTTCTCATGTAAGCTGCCAAGTCTTGTCCCAAAGGCACTTGCTAAGATGATAGATATAAGAATATAAACCAAAAAGTCTTCCTTATTCGCTCAGTCCAGTTGCTTGATGTTACAGTCACCCAAGTTATAAGTTTCTCCTCATTATCTTTAACAAACTCTGCCTTAAAGAGTGTTGACTTTCTTTCCTCATTTGAAGGAGCTTCGGAAAAGTCTGCCAAAGATTCAGTCTTTAGATGTTCAAGAAATTTCTTGTGAATTCTGACCTATTTTTATTTATAACCAATTTATTCCAATTAATTTTCCTGCCAGAGAAGTCCTAGAGTTCAAATGACTCTTACTCACCTTGAAGAAATATTGCCTGTATTTTTACAATTAGCCAGCATCAATTAATTGCAACTTGCCTTTAAACCCTTTCTACACACAGTAGCGCCTTTGACCATTTAATATCTCCTCAGAAGAAGTCTACTTTGGAAGACTACTTATCAACCAGACTACTGCCTTGGAAAAAGAAGAGATTTGGATTTTTTTTTTTTTCCTTCTCAGGCTTTGAGGGTTTAAATTCCTTCTTCTTGGTTCCCTTCCCAGAATATGCCCTTAGTTCAGAAAAAAAAAAAAAAAAAAAAAAAAGCCACAGCACTAGCAGAACTGGGGGTATTACACAAGAAGGCAAGTCAAATTCCAGCTGACAGGACAGAATATGTCTGGAAAGGAGCTTGACTCCCACTAGTACTCAGTGACCTGAACATCAGCCTTTCCCTTCCTCACTGATTGAGTGTTGCCTAACATCAGGACAACACCTGTGTCTATCAGTATCTGTGAGGAGTTAATACATCTTTCTCTCTTGTCTGTGAAGGTCACTGCAGTTCTATGGCCTCACATGAGCTGGGGAGGTGTGAGAAGAGCACTTCTTATAAGGTGGGCATGGAAGTGTGGGACAGAGCATGTCAGCCTCAAGACACCTCTCTCTATTTCTCAGCTGTTGATGCAGGTACTGAGGACTACGTACCCTTGTCCCAGCTCACTGGGAAGATGGCCATTTCTTTCAGCAGCACTACAGAGGGAATTTCTACCTTTCTTTCTGGGATAAGAAGGTCTGTTCTTCTGTCTATGCTTCATTGGAAATACTATAAGTAATGAGAAAGTGCCAGTAGAGGTAAATGAGTGCAAACAAAAAGTCATGCTGGTCAGTAGAGACAGAAGTCCTTTTCCTTGTGAGAATTAGGAATTCTTGTCTTAAATTATTTAAAAACTAGGTTTCTCCATCACAAATATTGGCCAGTCATCCTCTAGTAGCCTGCTTTTGATTCCTTCAGTTGGATTAATTACTATGTAAGAAACAAGAGTAGAGAATCAAATTTGGTCTGTACATACTCCCTTCCAGCCACCTGACCCACACTCTGTTTTCAAGGCTTATGTAGGGAGATCCTGTCAGTAACACAGGTCTGCATCAAAGGTCACATGATTTCAGTGCACCAGCTCTAATGCTGCATTGCAAGCTATCTTATTGGGTGAAATTATAGCACAATTAATGGCTACATTAAAATAGAATTTGCATTTGGGGTACTTATGGCATTACCATTAAAATCACATTAGTTCATAATGATTCACACTCTTTTACTGGGTGTGGAACAAATTAATATGTGGATGCTTTGTTTTGCCTGTGCCCAGGAAAGCAACTTGCAGAAGTAGATAAGGGACATGCATTGTCTGTGTTGTAGATGACTATTCAGTTCCTGTTGCAAATCAGAGCAGGTGGAAAGTGAACCTTAACAGGGCTCTGTGTAAACAAGAACACAAGAAATTCTTTATTCACAAGAACAGCCAAGTAACTCAAAACCACGCTTGCTTTCTCTATGACCATAAGAGAGCCATGACAGTTTCCAAAATCAGTGCATTAGATTGTATTTTTTCAAACAGTGATGCTAATTATTTTGAAATTGCTGAAATTATTACTTTTCAAGCCTATGATAGTGGAGATCAATTGATGCTGAACACACAAATCCTTCACTTCTTCAGCCAATTCTTAGATGTGATCCATTGGTGTGGTAGCTCTAACCAAACTCTGTGGAGTGCAACCCTTGATGGTGACAGAAAATGAAGCTGCTTTATGTTTTGGAGTGTCTGCCATACTGGGAGAAGCTGAGTGAGCTGACAATGTTCACTCTGGAAAAGAGACTGAAAAACAGGTGATGTTGTCTACAGTTCTCTGATGGGATATTACAGAAGAGATGGAGCCAGACTATTCTCAGACCATCATGGTTTTTCATGTCCCAGTTGAGATCGACATTAGCGTGTTAAGTCTGAGCCAAAACTGACCTCAAAACAGCACAAAAAGCTCTGCTAGTGGCTAGCTAGCCTAGAAGCCTTTTACCCTCTGCAGAAAATGCTTCTTTGATGCCATTATTTTTCCCAAATTACTTTAAAGAAAGAGAATATTGTCTCAGTACTTTTCATTTTTATCACCAGCTACTTGGTGATAAAATATTCAAGGCTGCTGGTGGGAAAGTGCTGTTTCCTAGCTGAGCTGTATTGTTTCTTCTCCAAACCAAAATCCTAAGAATTGTTAAAAGAATAATTAAAGAACATCCCACTTTGAGGCTAAAATAAGGAGCACAGAGCTCTACAACTCAACACTTCAGGAAATCAATACTCTTAAATAAAGGGTAGTTTGTTCATATTCATATTTTTTTAGTTAATTTAGTATTGCCTTTCACATGTACTTTACAGGAGATTTTTTTAATGGCCAGCAAGAGGGGTCCTGAAAGATTAAGTCCCTGAACATGGAGCAGAATACATTTTGATTAACAGGTTGCCTTGTTAAGAAAATGAAGTAATTAGAGACAAGATATTCATAGATGCTACAGAAGCCCATTGCAAAGATGCAAATAGCAGCAGTAGCATAAAAAACAAGTCTCCTTGATCATACTTTGAGAGACACTGCTGGGGAAATCATGATCGATTTATTCTTGGCAGGCATAAATAATTTGCATGGCTTCCTTGTACAGAACTAATTTCACCTTCTGTCTTCTTCAGTAGCAACACAAGCATCATGATGGCTTAAAACTGTCAGAGTTGCAGAAATAGTGCAGAGAACCACTCAAAAATTGCCCATAACCTAAAATGTGTTTGATAAAGACTAATCAACTTCAGGAATTACCTTAATAAAAATATTTTCATAGAATATATGAATACAAAGATAAATCTGTATTTTCAAAATTTAAAAAAAGTCCTAATTTATTAAAAGGGCACTATATTTAAGGTTATAAATTTGAGCAAATAATTATCATGCACTCCTCATTTTTTTCTCAAAAACCTGTCTATAAACCTGGAATTTCCTGTATTTATCTCTGACAAGAGGAGCATTTGGAGAGAGTTTGAGCAAAATCACTTCAAGGTCATTAAACAGCTGTTGCTATTTGTTTTGTTTTATTATTAAAATATTCCATTCATATAAAGCACTTTTAAAGAGATCAACATTTCTATGCATAATTCTTCATTTGTTTCATGACAAAGTTTAAAAGACTGTACAGAATATAGACCAGTTAAATTCCTCTCCACAATAACACACTTGTGATTCATCAGAAATTTAGAAGCCAGGCAGGCAGCTATTGTCTCTTCCTTTTCTCTGTTGTCTTTATGCTTGCATAAAAATTTGGTATACCTAATTTGTATATATATATATAATGTAACCATTTATTGCCATATATAATGCAGCAAGATGCTTTCCTTTCTTCAGTTTTCTACATAGCTATTTCTGCATACAATAAATGAGTGGGGTTTTTTAATATATCCTTGTGAATTTGCTAAATCTTGGCTGCAGTGTTCACAGTAAAATTTTCTGATTCTTACTTTGGATCACTGTGTAGATTATGTGAGCTCTTTAAAAGCAGCTTCAGTATTTCAGAAAATTCACAAAGCTGTATTATTTATTTATTTATCATAATAAAATCAAATCTGCAAAAGTCTTCCACCTGATTCACTTCCCATTTATTAAATGGCATCTTCTGATAATATTCCTGAAGGTATTTTAAATATTTTCCTCAATGAAATCTAGCAGATTTTTCTCCTAATTAACACTGAATATGTGTTAGTGTACAACTACACAGTAAAGTAATGGTTTGCTTTTACTTAATCTTATCTGATGGTGCATTTCTAGATGACTTGCATGTGTAAAAAATGGAAAGATATTTTCTCAGGACAGATTTTAAAGGACAGGATAAGGGATATTTTGTCTGAGAGCTGTTTATTAACCACTCCTTTGGCACCTGTAACTGCTACTCGGCTGCAAGGACATGCCCTAGGGAGAAAAAAACCCCTCCAGTTCTTGGGATTGGCACACATTTCTATGTAAGGAAATGGCACAAAGCAAAAAGTACAGGTGCAAGTCATTTCACAGTTTGAAAGGTGCTGCAAAGTGTGTTTACTGTGCTTAGGTCTGCATGGGTACTTGGCCTATCTTTGTTCCCACCACCACCCTTACTATGCACTGGCCAGTGGGAAAGTCCAGGATAGCTGAATTAACCGGGGGTTCCCTGTTAATTGCCTGCAAAGACCTGGGAGAATGTAGTGTAGTCTGTATTTTTAACTCATGGGAGTAGGTCTAGCTCTCATACTTTCTCTGCTGCAAGCATCCTCAATTACGAGACCATTACAGCAATGACAACTCTCCAGTGAAATTTCCATTTGTTCTAGAGGAAAAGCTCATATTAACTGAAAAACAAAGGCCCATCTCTGGTTTGTATAATTAAAATCCTCACAGAAATAGTATCATTATCCTGAAATATTGTGGCTTTATAACTCTTGCTGATGGGTTTTGCTTTAAACCAGCATATAACTCTTGCAACAGGCTCATCACATCATTTTCTGTCCCCAACGGGATGTGGCATCAGACAAACAGTGCACTCTAACAGATAGAGAATTATCTCACCAACATCTACAAATAGCAGAGTGATAATATTTTGCAAATAACAGAAGTGAAGGAAATAAGCATTTGAGTGCTCATTATATTAGCATCTCTGTTAGAAATTCACCTCAGCTCCTAAAAAATCCCCCTGTGTATGCATGATTACAAAATATGACACGGTGTCAGTCTGTTCTCCACAGCGTAGTATATTGCTTGACAGCTAATGTGCTTTGCTGCACTGTTATTAGCTGTCTTGCTGCAATGCAGTATGTTACAGAGAGTAACTCTGGTCTGTGAGACTCTGCCCTGCTCAGCCTTGAATTCACAGTTAATGCTGATTATCTTGGAATGGTAATAGCATGATTTTCCAGTATACACCACAACAGCGACCATATAGTTAACAAGAACTGTGACTGTCAGCCAAATTGCATACTGAGCACAATTATTTGAGCCATTAATTGCAGTATAGCATTTCTTCTTGAGATAACAATGATTAAAATTTGTGCTGATAGATGACTCTTGAGTAGGACTGATAAAAGAGATTTCTGGATGCACATGCAAGTCCCACCTTTGACAAGAGCTTGCTGATAAGCCTGACAGTTTATCACTGCTGCAACAAGAAGGAGTGTAAGCAGCATTGATGTGAAACAGCAGCATCCAATGGGCTGAACACCAACACTGAGTTTTCTAGGCAGCTCCTGAAAGATTTGTGCTGCTGTCCATCTGCACATGGTCTGAGCACCTCTTATGTAAAATCAGCTGGCATAATGAGGCATTATTAGAAACGCAACAGGAGCCTCTGTCCTTGTTTTTCAGAGTAAAAGCTGTGCTTGCTGAGCTGATGAAGCTTTAGAGTCCATTGGCCCAGATCTTCAGAGCTGGTCAGATAACTAACAGGTATTGATTTCAGCAAACTCTGTGCATCTGCACATCCAGGCACTAAATCACTGTCACTGTATAGTCTCTTTGTCTCTGAGGGTTATTTACCATCATCTAATAATGAATCTGAGGGTGCCTATCGTGGCAATGTCAATACCATGAGATAAGATTTTGTGACTACACAAGCGTCATCCCATCAGCCACTGGTGTGAAGCAGTCCCTGCCTCTAGGTGATCTAAACCCAAGAATATCACAATCTTCATTTGCACAGATCACCCTGCTCTTAACCAGCTGTGAGTCCAGCTCTGGCAGTGCAAGCTCAACTGCAAGGACCTCGTTGGTGCCAGCAGCACTCACCACCCCGGCTGCTGTCTGTGGGTGGCCAAACCGTGCAGCTGGAGGCAGCACAGTGGGGCTGGAGGGACTGGTGGTGACCACAGAGAGCAACCCTCCTCACCTGAAATACTGAGAGTATCTGGGAAACTCCCCAAACTGAAGAAGCTGCAGAATTGACATGCCATTGTGCCCTTGGTGAACTGCACATGCACCCCAAAACAACACAGCCATGAGCATGGGCCCACGTAAGTTGCAGCAGTCAGCAATAGTCAGCACAGTTAGTGCAATCGCTCTGCTGCAGGATGGGGACTGGGGAGATCATCCCTGTGCCACTTTCATTAACCTGTTTTAACCTTCTAAACTCAAAAATCTGTCAGTCGTGAGGAGTCATCATGAGGAAAAACACTTCTGAAATTCAGCTCATGTTCCCCTTTGAAGAAAAACCCCAAAAAACAAAGACTCTGAAACTGATGTATTGTTTCTTCTTTTCTTTTCTTTCTTTTTTTTTTTTTTTTTTTTTTTTTCTGAGAATGACATTTTGGACCTAAAACTCTATCCTCTAACACAGCTCTCTTTGAATGCTAATACCCAAGGCCTTTAGGTGCTGTAACCTGTATATTGTTTTTAGGCTTGAGAAGCTGACACCACCACACTGCCAGAGCAGAGAAAGCTTTGGTGATCTGCTTCTGTGGGATGTACAGATTCTAGGAAGTCAGGACAAGGATTGGAAAACATGGCTTTGCTCTGCAGCAAAGTACTTTTTCTTAAAAACATAGCATCAAAAATCTTGCAGAGTGATAATAAATTTCTTTCAATTTTAAATGTTAGAGTCCATCTTATAAAATGTGATGTCTGTGTGAGGGTCCTTGCATCCTGGCATTCCCTTGCCTATGCTTATAAGTCTCTGAACATTGAAGTATTGCAGCACTATATGGTAAGTTCACTAGGTGCACAAAAGATCCACAGCTCCCACAGTTTTTTTATTTTTTTATTTTTGTCCAAGCAGCTTGTGGGATGAACTGCGTGAAAGTCCAAGTGTCTTTCCCATGAACAGCATCCTACTTACCAATGAGCTGAATATATTCTTACTTGACCCTTGTCTTCAAAAGAGTCTGTCAACCAGACCCTTCACCTTTCTTCAGTTCATAGTTTAGAATGAAGTAAAAAGGTTTTATGAGTTCAGATTTCTCTGGGCTCTGTAATTAAATAAGCAAACCACAACAAAATAATCAAATGGCATGTCTAAGCATATTGTTTTCAGTTTGAAAAATAGTGCCTATGAGAGATACAGAGAAATAATTAAGAATATGGAATGTCAAAGAGATGCTGTAGGGTCAGGGTTTTCTTGTTATGGGTGACAAAAATTATCCTTGAGTCCTACAAGAAACATGAGGATTGCAAAGATAGAGTGATACACCCTGCTGCATTGTGAGACCCTAAGAAACAGGAAATCATTTTTCTTTTAATTTTAATATTTATTATTACATCACTGAATATCTACTGCCCAGTAGATACCAATTGCCAAATTATACCAGAATCCATGGGCCAAGTCTCACATGCCACTGCTTGCTAAGTGTTTTTGCAACCTGGCTTCACTAGGAAAGAGATGTGGCCAGTCTTTAAACAAGCACCAAACAATGCATAAAATGTGTCTATAAAATGACCCTCTAGAGCTTCTGTTTGGTGTTTGACAAACATTTCTTATCGATGTGTATCCCAGCCATCTGCTGGTTCCTGCTCTATTTGTTTTCTCTCTCAGTGTAGGTTGTTGGTATTCTCCCCACACTGGCTCTGCTGCTCAAGCAATCCATCACAACAATCCATCTCACATGTCAGTGATGTTGTTACCATTCAGGCAACAAGACATGGGTAGCAATATGAAATAGAAAATAACCCTCTCAAGTGAAGGAAAAAAACCCCCTGAAATTTGGTCATTGGCTAAGTCTGGTGTTTTCAGTCCCAGGAAATCATTCCCTGTTTTGTGGTGTAGAGGAAGTTCTCACATCTGCATAGCCTGGGTACAGGACAGAAAAAAAATCTTTGATAAATGTCAAAGCTGCTTTGACCCAAGAGTCACTATCTAGGATTTCAGCTTTGTTTCCCAGCAATTACTGTAACTCTCAAGACAATTATTTGCACTGACTCATGAAACAAAATCTCAGGACAGATAAGGAAATTAACAGAGTTTTTCAATTTGTAAAGAAAGACTAGAGTCCAATAGCCATAACCTCCTCATGGTTCAGTCACTACCTGGGTTTCCAAGTGATTTCATTGAGATTGGCTCTGCACTCCCATTCCTGGAAACCAGATAATTTCCTTAGTCACCTGAACTGCCTGGCCTCACAGCTCAGCTCATATCAGAGACCACACAATCACAGAATAAAGATTATTTTGAGTCCTTTGAAGACCAAATTTTTGTTCCAAGTAAAAAATTGTCTAATGGCAACTTCTTTAATTTGAACTTTGATTGTATGTTAGAGAACAGAGGACTGCCTTGCTACTGGCGCTTACAGGGAGGTGATGTTAGGAGATTGCTAAATCCTCAGCCTGACAGAGGCAAGGCTGCCACATCTCCATAGACCCAGATCCAGCCATCAGTGAGGGTGCACTGGTGACCACAGAAGGCACGTGTGCATATACAACATGTGCATATATAACACATATATACATCATGTGTATATGCTGGCCACACAGAGCAACAGAGAATATAGCACTCCAAAGGACACAGAACTCACCAATGGCCTCATCCTCTCCTCTGTCAGTTCAGGCAGAGTGGCCCGTGCTGGGAAATGTGATCCTGCAAAGTGAATTCCTTCAGCAACTGGGTTCAGACACTCAGCTGTTTCAGGAGTTGCCCTGGGTTCCCAGTTTCTTCACTGCTGGGACTTGGACATACGAGCCTCTGAGGCTGCCACCCTGCAGCTGCTGCTATGGATGACTCTCGGATATGCAAAAACACACACACACACAGAGGTGGGTCTCAGCTGTCATCCAGACCCCACAGTCTCTCTGTTCTGGACCCTCTGGTCCCTCCACCAGCCAACTTGGTCTCTCCAGACACCAGAGTCTCTTTCTCACCAAAGAGACAGGGACCTTCAGCCCCTTGTTTAGTCCGGGTGCTGTCACTGAGACCCCCTGCACAAAGGACAGTGCTGTTTGCCTGGAAAAAATGGCTAGAAGTGGGGTTTAGTTAGAGTCCAGGATGGACTACACTGGTTACACATAGGGCACAGCCAGACAGGTGCACTGATCAGCCCATACTTGTACATTGCATCCCCTTATCCTACTGTTTTCCCACTCACCTCTCTCAAAAACACCTTGGTCCCCCTTTCCCCCATCCTTCACAGAACATCCCCAAAATACCAGCAATCCTAAAATAGCCTTTCCCTGTTCCTCAGTGGTGATCCTCACATCCCTGGCAGTGACCCCTTTGTCAGTGGGGTGATGGCAACTCGTCCTTTGGCTTGTGGTGATGAGGTGCTCCAGCCCAGGGCCCGAGGCTCCCCAGAACATCCCGGAGAGGTGGATGGGGCGTGATGCCAGTGATGGGGACACTGGGAGCCTACATGTCTCTGTGCCTTAGGGTCCTTCATGGTAGGGAACAACCCTCCTTCATTGCCCAAAGAGCAGCCACGTGGGATGTAATTGGGGTTCTCCACACTGATTCTGAGGGGTTCTCTACATGGGGACCAGCTTCATGCTATATCACCTAGCACAAAAGCTATTGCATGATTTGCCAAAGGCTACACAATTCCAGTGCATCAATTGCTTCACTTTAAATCTTTGTGGTGTTTAAGTTCTTTTAAAAACTTAGTCCTATTTTCAGTTCCCAAAAATGTTGATTAAAAAAAAAAATCTAGATTTGAAAATACCCATATGAAGAAAGTCAGATCTATTGCCTGTGGTATCATGTTTCTACCTATAAGACAAATATCAAGCACCTGAAAACTTCATATGTGCCCGACCCCTCTAAACAGCTAAACTAATAGTTCAGGAACAATTTGTCAAAAATTAATCCATTCTGATGCGGCTGAACTCCTAAGTAAACCTTTTTATTTTTTGTTCTTTTAAGCTCCTTTTAATAGGAAGTTATATTTTTATAAAAATAAAATAGAACAGGAAGCTGCTAGCAGAATCATAATTTAGTCACTGAAAAAAGCTCTATTGCAAATGATTCAGTGAAGAAAGTTTTACTTAAACTGAAATTCTGTACTCCAAAGCTTATATCATAATATATAAGAGTACCAGTGAGAAATAAAACACATCATAGCCTTGCAAAGAAGAATTATTACAATGTGTGAATCAGTCATACAGAAAGGGATAGGCTCCCCATGGTCTGAGGAACTTTAGTTGCTTTGCTGAACAGCTAGGCTATTTTCAGAAACTCGGATATATTATTTATAATATAAAGAATAATTATGAAAAATCTTTTTCTCATATGCAATTTAAATTTACTCTTCCAGTTTTAAGCCATTCACCCTTGTCCTGTCCTGCCACTACATGCCCTTGTAAACAGTGTCTCTCTGTCTTTCCTGTAGGCTCCTTTCAGGTACTTGAAGCCTGCAATTAGGTCACCCCAGGTTGAACAATCCCAAATGTTTCAGGCTGAACAATCACAATTCTCTCAGTTTTCCTCATAGGAAAGGTGCTGCATCCCTCTGATTGTCTTTTTTTCCCTCCTCTGGAGTTGCTCCAGCAGGTCCCTGTCCTCTCTGTGCTGGGAGCCCAGAGCTGGGCACAGTCCTGCAGGTGGTGTCTGAGCAGAGCAGAGCAGAGCAGAGGGGCAGAATCCCCTTCCTGGCCCTGCTGCCCACGCTGCTTTGGATGCAGCCCAGGACACGTTTGGCTCTCTGGGCTGTGAGAGCACACTGACAGCTCATGGCCAGCCTCTCACCCACCCCCAAGCCCTTCTCAGCAGAGCTGCTCATCCGCTCATCCGCAGCCTGTGCTGATACTGGGGAATGCCCTGACCCAGGTGCAGCACCTTGCACTTCATTTAGTAAAACCTCCTGAGATTGCCATGGAGCCACTTCTCAAGCTTGCCCAGGTCCCTCTGGATGGCATCCTGTCCTTCAGGTGTGTCAACAGCACCACTTGGTGTCCTCTCAAAACCTGCTAAGGGTGCACTCAATCCCTTAATCTGTGTCATCAATGAAGATATTAAATAACACAGTATGGACCCCTGAGGGACACCACTTGTCACTGATGTCCATTGGGACTCTGAGTCATTGACCAGCCTCTGGATGCGACTGTCCAACCACTTTCCTATCCGTGTCACAATCTACCCATCACACCCATCTCTTCACACTGTACACTAACCCAAATTAATACAGAAAAACTGCAATATCTTTAAAATATTTTATATAGAAAAGCCTTCTTAGTATGTCCTCCTTTTCTTTGGTGTTATGCTTATGCTGTCAGTGCTGTTCTGGGTACTAATGCTGACAGTCAGTCTTTGGGGGTGTCAGTATCCTGGGGTCTTTGCAGGAGAAGGGCTGGGACTATATGTGTCTTCCTCCTTTTCTTCAGGGGAGGATGGATGTTTACCCTGTTTGTCTTGGGGTGCATATTGCATCATTTTTATAATTTTTCTTATCCTTTTTTCTTAATTCTAAGTTATTTAGGCTTTTTCAGTTCTTTTTAGGACCGCAACAACTAACTTTCCTGAGCAAGCTCCTTAGAGAAGCCCAGAGGTTTTCTCTCACTCCATGTTGTCTATATAATGAGCTGTCTGGATGCTCCTTTTTTTAGGTAAAACATATTTTAAGTTATCTTTCTGAAAAAGAATATGTATTATGGGATGCATAGTTTCTTTCCAGCCCCAAATCATTTTTGAAGTTACATTTACATTCAAATCTCACCTTCTCTGCCCTTTTAAAAAACTTATTTCTCATGCCTTAGTTTTCTCAGCTTAATTAGGGACTAAATTAAATCACAATATCATAAAATTACTGAATGCACTGGCATTTAAATAAGTTATTAACATGTTGTTTGATACTCTGAATAAAACACTTGGGCAAGGCAATGTTCCTGCACCAGGAACTTGCATTGCACTATACAATTTATAATGGGAATATGGACTTCGTACAAGTAAGATACTTGGCTTAGGCCAGGAAGGGCAACAGCCATTGCTTTTAAGCCTACTTAAATTTTAATACTATTTTAAATTTTACTTTTTAATTTTAAGTTGTAGTTCATTTTAAATCAATAAGGATAAATGTTCTTTATTCTTTTTGTTGAATGATACATAAAAAAGCCCTACAGCATGGGGAACGTACGTATTGCTTAAAATACAAGTAGTTTCTTCACAGCATTCCAATACTTATTTAAGCTCCTATGCCTCCATGCTAGAGCATTTTAACAGACTTATACAGTAATAAAATGTGCAATCAGAAATCCATTATATATGGTCAGCAGGTTGCACAGCTTTGCCTAAACTGAACAAGCTGTTCAACTTATTCATCAGTGGAGACAGTGCACCCATGCCACGTTTGCTGATGGTACAGACCTGGGAGCAGGAACTGATACCCAATGGCAAATGCAGGTTCCTGAACCTGGAGAAGAATAACCCCAGGCACCAGCACAGGCTGGGGGTGACCTGCTGGAAAGCAGCTCTGCAGAGAGGACCTGGGGGTCCTAGTGGACAACAAGCTGTTCCTGAGCCAGCAGTGCCCTCGTGGCCAAGAAGGGGTGAATTAGGAAGAGCAGAGCAAGGAGGTCGGGAAGGTGATCATGCCCCTCTGCTCTGCCCTGGGGAGGCATGTCTGGGGTGCTGTGTGCAGTTCTGGGCTCCCCAGTTCAAGAAAGACAAGCCTTCAACTGGCAGTCCTGCCCAGCCATAGGGCCTGGCTTCAGTTTCCAAGAAAGCTGACAAGCTGGGGAAATGCTTAGCTGGCTTTCTTCCTGCCAGTGAGTAATGACTAAGATTGTGCATGGACAATACCCTGAAAGACTTTCCCTTGTTTGTTGGGACCTCGTATACATTCAGAAGGATGCATATAGGATGCACACAATGCATGTATTTTTGTGTTGGGGTGGTGTGTGTAATAACAGATTTGCTGCCATGTAATGCAGAAGAGAACAATTCTCTGGATTCAGATCATCCCCATTTATTTTTGTCAGTGTGTCTCTCAGCACGTTTCATCTATCTGCATGTGTGCTTTCAATCATTATCAGGTGTCTCATAATCATTAGAAGGCATTATCCTGACAGCATTCTCTAAAACAGAGATGCACTGCAATCCATATTTTATAAATGAGGAAATGAGATGCAGTAGCTGACACAGACCATCTACAATGTCCATGACGAAGCTGTAGAAATGATCCAGGCCTTTGAGTCCCAACAGGTGTCCCAGGCTCTGGATACATAACTCCCACAGCACTGTTTTTCACACTTGAGAGGATACAGGTAACAGTCCAGAGTTAAAAATACTGCCATAAACATCTTAATTTATATCAGAGAAATAAAAAAAAAAAAAAAAAAAAAAAAAAACCACCAGAGATAAAACATTCTCTTTTTGTGAAGTCAGTCCATTGCAAAACACGTGCTAGGTTTGGCAAAACTTCCATTAAATTCACTCGCAAACTTACACTGACTCATTTTGATTCTGTTGAATCATTCCTGTTTAGGAACAGAACTCTTGCTTTTCCCATTACTTTGCTGCTTTTTGAGCTGTCATTGCTCTGTTGCCACACAACCTTTGAAGCATGGTCTCTGTGAGCTCCCAATGGATGCAGCAAAGCTTCTAAGTACTTGCCTGAAGTCAGTAGGATAACTTGAGGTGCAAAGCTGGTCAACATAGGTACCCTGAGGAGCTGTAGGTTTCAGGGCCAGTTTCCAGAATCCCCTGGAATAGGCAGGAATTTTTTTCACTGACCACAGGGGGATTTGGTTCAAGTTCATTTTTACTTCAGCTTGCAAAAGACATGAAGGGAGTAGTAAACAAGGGAATTTCAACTCTTTTTGCTCAAGGCAAAGAGCTTACCAGGTCCACGCTTGCAGTGCAGGGTCACCCACAATTGCATGAAGACATTCCTGTGCTAAGGGGGTGTCTGCACTTTCTGAGAAGCATGGAAAACCCGTGAACGAGAAGTTGAGCTCCAGCAGCTGCAGAGGCAGCAAAGGCACTGCAGAGTCTGAAGGATTGTGGTGGAAGTCTGCAGGGAGGCTTAACAGGCTTGAAATGATAAAGTGAGTTGTTATATACGAAGATGTATCATATCGATTATAGAAGGGCAAAAATCTTGTCCTAGACCAGCAAAATATAAGACAAAGTGAAAAAAGAAAAATGCACATCAGTTCAAATGAATATGAATGATCAAATGAATGCAGGTGCCACTTTACATCTCCCAGACATACTAATCCATCAAAAATTACATCAGGTACTGGTTTTAGCTGGGGCAGAGTTAATGCTCTTCCTAGCCCCTGCTCTGGGGCTGTATTTTGGGTTTGTGCTGGAAACTGTCAATAACACAGGGATGTTTTCATTACTGCTTAGCACATTACTGTTTACACAGAGCCAAAGCTTTTCTGCTCCTCAGCCCACCACACCAGTGAGGAAGCTGAGGGTGCACAAGGAGCTGGGAGGTGACACAGCCAGGACAGCTGACCCCAAATGACCCCAACTGGTCCAAAGGACATTCCAGACCTTATGGGATCATGCTCAGCTGGGGGAGAAGAAGCAAGGGGGATTCAGAGGGATGGAGTTTGTCTTCCCAAAAACTGTTATGTTTGATGGAGCCCTGCTTTCCTGGGGATGACTGACCACCTGCCTGACCAAAGAAAGGGATGAATTAATTCCATGTTTTGCTTTGTTTGCAGGCACAGCTTTTGCTTTACCTATTAAGCTGTCTTTAATCTCAACCCAGAAGTTTTCTCACTCTTACCTTTCTGATTCTCTCCCCCACCCCTCCGCAGGCAGTGAGCAAGCAGCTGTGTGGGATTAGTTGCTGGCAGGGATTAGACCACAACATCAGGAAACACAAGACCTCTTTCTCTTTGTCACATTTCCATCTTGCTTTGCTCATGTAGAGCAAGAGGAAAAAAAGGAAAGCCTAGAGAAGTTTTTGTTTTCTTAACAAGAAATAGAGGTCTGTTGCCCAGGGAAATGTTGGCGCCACTATCCCTGGAGGTATTCAAAAGACGTGCAGACGTAGCACTTAGGAACTTAGGGACGTGCTTAAGTGGGGGATCTGGCAGTGCTGCGTTAATGACCAGACTCAATGATCTCAGAGGTCTTTCCCAACCTAAACAATTCTGTGATTCTATGAAGTCAGCAGCTCCCCGTTGCTGTTAGCAGACCTGCCCCTGCTGCTGGATGCTGAGCAGGTCACTCTTTGGCAGCGCAGGGAGGAGCAGCATGGCAGCTGCCTGTGTCCAGGACAGAGTGCTGGGGGGAAGCTGTGGAGACAGGGGAAGCAGCACAGACAGTGTTAGTCATGCTGGGAGGCAGGCAGAGGAAATGAAGCAGGGATGGAAACAAACAAGCAAGCCCAGCTCAAGGCTAAACTGTGCCCAGAACAAAGGTTCAACTAAAAAATAATTTATAGCATTGTAAACAAGAAGGGAAAACATTCAGCGCACAGAATGAGGAAAACAGCTGTGTCCATTGCTGCATTCTCACACCCTCCCAGCCAGCAACATCCCCTAGGAAGAGTTTCACAAGCATGCAAGGAATTCCCCTGGGAGGGCAGTGGTGATTAGGACTGTGGCTGCTACGTTACTTCCCAAACTGTGCAGAGCCTGGCACAGGCTGACATGCACCAATGCACTTGACGTTTCTCAGCAACTGTACCAGGCTGTCTTGGGGCTCTGCATATTCTATTTCCCTGTCCAACTCATGTTAAATGCTAAATGGAAAGAAGCAGACTTCATAGTGCACTGCATATCTCATGGGTTTTGATGATGAGCCCTTGGAGAAGGGAGAAGCTGTTTGGTTCAGAAGACATAGGACAAAACTGTAATCTGGACCATGAAAAAATGCATTCTGCTCCAAAGAGAGCACAAATTATGACCTGAATCTCAGTGAAAAAGAAATTGAAATGTTAAATTATTCTGTCTCAAGGCTGAGGATGTGGCATTTTCATGTCCAGGGAACTCAGGACATATTTCATGCAATGAGATAAGCATATCAAAATAATCTAAAATTGTGGTTAAGGATAAAGAGCAGTGGCAATATCTTGGTTACAAGATACTGGCCTAGGAACTGAGTATTTTACATTTAACATATTCATCCAAAATACTAGTAACTGAGCATCCCTCTGTCAGAGATTCAGAAGCCAACGGGACAGACAGCAGATGGGATCCTGCGCACTGGTTCCCACATTCAAGGCTGCTCATTGTCTGGGGTCACTGGAGTTTTCCCACTGACTTCACAGAGGTCAGTTGTCACCACAGACAGTGCTGCAAGATGCACGTCAGCCTCAAGCATAAATCTGTAACCTGTAGAGTTGCACAACCTTCTCACCACTATCAGGGGGGTTTTTTAGGACCTACTTAGCTGTTGTGTTTCGGTCCTTTTGGGGAAAAAAAGAAAAAATTAATTTAAAGTTCTTGCATAATTTTAAATTCCCCCTTCCCCTTAAAAGATGTGTTTTCCTTTCTGCTCAAGGAACATTTTCTCAGTTCTAGGAAACAAATACCCACACTATGGCAGATACAGGTTTCAGGTCTCTCCAGAGACACAATGGACAGACTGTCTAAGTGCCATTTCAGTTCTCAAGCCCTCTACAAGCCTAACTTCACAGTAGCTTAGAGCCTAACAGACAGCAACACCCATTAGGTGCTTATGTTCATGCCTGCATGCTTGTTCCAGCCCACCAACAATATGTCCCTGCTGAATTGCTGTGAGCTCCCATCACAGCCTCTGCTGCTGACCCCATCTGAGGCTAAACAAGGTCCCTGTGCTCACAAAATACAAACAAGTACATTTCTTGGAGCAGGTTAAGTCCAAGAGCTCAGAGGCGTGACAATTCCTTCTTTGTGGAAGAAAACACAGAAGCATGACAGAGAATGAGTTATAGGTTATCCAGCTCCATGCCACAGAAATTATGGGAAAGAAGAGAGGACATCAATGGAGCACATTGGCAATAGACTTTGAGGTCCTTTATGGTAAAGGGTTGACCTGGATACATTGACTGGAAATTCCAAGAGCAGGTGGATATCCACTGCTTTTTAATGGCAGGGATTCATGAGGTGTCTGCTCCTATTAGACACATCATATTTGGTTCACTGCACTTTCTGAAAATTCCCTGCTTACATGCCTGTATGTCTCCTTGAATTGCACAGAGGAGTGCACAGGTTGCACTGAAGGTTGAGAGTTTTCCTGACTGGGAGTAATAGCTGGTCACTACAGCAGCTAAGGTCCTGATTGAGTCTGTCAAAGGAAGTACATTGGAAATTATTACAACTTAACCCAAAAGGCTCAAAAAACAAGAGCAATACAACTAAGTGTCAGAAGTTGTAGGGTTTGTACCTCAGTGCTCATGATTGTAACAATATTTTGCATTATTTTGAAAGAGGAGAAAGATACATTAGAAAAAAAAAACCCAAAAAAAAACCAAAAAGAAATTTTAAAAATGAAAAAATAGAGTAGATCTCAACCTAACATTTTAGTGTGATTTTCCTTGTAGTGAGGCCTACCAGACTGAAAAGCCTCCCAAGGGAAGGGATGGCAGCTCCATCAATTGGGTGCTATAATTGCTGCATTTTATGCCTTTGGTAAAGCCTAAGAACCTCTCTCTGAACTGAATACAGTCCAGGATATGCCTTTCTACAGAAAACAGAATGCCTAATAAAGCTGCCATAATATTTACTTATTTTTTGCAGATTTAATGGCTGTGAGTTGAACAAGCATGCCATATGCTTGTAAGTCAAAGCATCCCTTTTATGTTTTGAATTAGAGCTATTCCCCTGAGCTTGGGCAAACTTGTGAAACACTTCCTTTATTTTCAGCCTCTTAGCTGTCTTATTCTACCTCTTTCCAGTCCCTTTTTTAATGAGGTGTTGGGCTCCTAAGTAAATCTTTGCTAGGTTTGTTTTTCACACCGCCAAGATCACGGCAGCCAGTGCTCACCAGTCATCTTCTGAGTTACACATTCAAGGTGGTGATGAAGTGTCAGGTTTCACTGCTGGCAGACTCCGAGATTTTAGATAGAGAGTCCTTTTCCCAAGCCCCGAGCTTGAAGAAGACGTTGGAATCAGTCGGTTCAGGTTTTCAAGGTTGTTTATTATTTTTTATCTATTACCTTGCTTCTGTGCCTTGCCAAGGTCCTTGTGGCATCAGGGTCGGGAACCGACTGCGTGACTCTCGGGCGGTCTTAGCTTTTATACTAGATACTACGTGTTCTATATTTACAGTTAGTTACCAATACCTATCACCTA
>VZUI01053980.1:0-17791 GCA_013401135.1 Cettia cetti
GAGCACTGCTCCAACAATTGGATTTATCAGTTCGTGAAGATAGTGATAGAATACATTCCACACCATAACCCAGGACACAGGTTTATGGGGCAAACAGCCTATGGAGCTGTTGATTTCCCAGGGCTGTTATTCTGCCTATCCTGAACTGGTTACCAGCTCCTCTGGAAGATGCTGATGGAGAAGTGCTGGACACCAGTTTTGCCCACAAAGTCAGTCCAGTTCTGCATCTATTTAAGCATATCTGGCACATTATACAACACAATCTATTATTCAAAGTACCTGCACAGCAGAGGATTTCTTTTCTCACGTTTGCTACTCATCAGCCAGGTAGGAAACTTAAAGATGTTGCCTAAGGATTTAATTCAGACAAATGGCTGCAACACAGCTCTGCCAGCACAGGAAGGAAGGAGGGCAGCTCCCCCAGAGGATCTAAACCACTATTCCTTGTGTCCTCAAGGCATGATCACTCACCTAAACTTCCTCATCCAAATGACGTGGCATTCTTTCTGCTTTCTCCCTGAAAACCACTCTTCCCAGATAAAATATATAAATAAATTTTACAGGGCTCAAATGTTGAGGCTTCTATTCCAAGTTCCTATTACCAATTTTGATAAACTGGTTGCCTTTGAAGGTTAATTGTTTGGCACTAGGGAGGAGTTAGGGAAATTAACTGTTATAAACTATTATCTCTATACCCTAAATACCAGGAGGTCAATGTCATTAACTTACCTAATTAAACACAGATAAACACTGCTTGTTAAAGACAAATATAGAGTTAAGTTTGACTTTACAATATCATTTATCAGGACAAAACTCTGGGCACTCCAATTCCTTCTCAGCTGTTCTGGTCTTGTTTAGCACATCCTGTAATCCACCAACACCTCTGCCAGGAGACAAATGCCTCCAGGAACATTAAACTCCTTCAGGCCATAGGCTAAAATGCAAGAAAATAAAGGAAAAACACCTGCATCATCTTGTACAAGATTTCCTTCCTTCCTTCTGCCTTACAGCATTCATAAACCAAAAACAATAGGTGTTCCTCAAACAAATTTTGTAAGACTCTAAGTTTTTTACACTAGTTGGGTCAAATTTGCATCTGAATCTGAAGTAATTTGACTATTAGGAATCTTGAGTTTGTCTTACAGTAAATTAGGTTTCAGTTAGATGCTAATATTCAAGGAAACAAAATTTTCAGTTAGGTGTTGATATTCAAGAAAACAAAAAACCATGGAGCTGCTAAGGGAGACAAGAAACAACAAATCTAAAAGGGAGAAGGAAAAATAAAGAGAGGAAACTTCTCCACAATCCTTTTAAGCAACTTCAAGATAAAGTGACGACAATGTTTATAATAAGTATTCATTAAAAATGTGGGATTTTTCATCTTTCAATAAATTAAAAGTATTTCTATTTATAACTGAAGTTAAATATCAATGGTGTTTGAATTAGCATGATTTGCATAATTTGGAATGACTTCAGATTGAATGAATATGCCGATTTCCATTTTCACTGCTTTTAGCATTTTGAAATGCAATCACATTTTCCAGTTTTCACTGTGTTTTTATCCTCCACATCTGACAAAAGTGCTTCATTGTTCTGAAGTGCTATGTTTTTTTATGACCAAATGAAAAAATACAAGCTTTTAGTCATGGAAAGGTAGACAAAAAGAGCCATGAAACCCCTTTTTCAGCTAAAAATCAGGGATTTGCAACAGCATTGAGCACTGGGTATCCCAGATGTTTAAAAGCAACTATCTGACTGCTGGTTCACTGCCTTACTATCTGAAACCTCAATATGATCTGATGTTCTAGGAGCAAAATTGCAAATTTTTAATTTCTCAGTATTTACAGATGAATCAAAAAAGACCCAACCTGTCAAACATCCAGTACCAGCCGTTGAAATCCTTCAAATCCATCACTCAGTGATGAAAGCTATGCTAGAGTTATATTTGAGATACTTCCATCTTACAAATGACAAAATTCAATGCCATGAATATTCATGGCCATGAATATGGATTATTATATCTCATCTTTTCTCCCCACTTGCAAATGTCCTGTGTTCAACCCTGACTTTGTTTCAGTCAGGAATTCTGAGAGGGCACCAATTCATCAGTACAGTGACAGCATGGAGATACAAAAAAAAAAAAAAAAAAAAAAAAAAAAGGACAATGGACAGTATTTTACTGCAACATTACTTTTCCCAGGCTATATTCCTTATTACAGTGCCTTCACTCATTGGCTTTTCTCAACCACCATTTCTGTCTGCAGCCACTGATATTTGTACATTTCTGGAAGTTTTATTTCACGAGCTCATTGTAACAAAATCACAAAATTCTCCTTCTTTGTTTCTAAATAACCAACCAAGCCTCCTTATTCTCCTGCTGCCAGTCACATGCACCATGCTCAGCAGAAAGAAGCACAGCATTAGGAGAGCTAAGCAGAGCCCGTTCCATGGGGCAGCCAGGATGTGGGGAGGGATTTACCATCACAGTGTGAGCCACCCCAACATGACTGATGCTCACAGAGCACCTACAGTTCCTGGTACTGCTCAACATTTTCTAAAAATAAACTGATCCCAGAACAAAAACCAATGGATGCTCCCCAGATTCCAAGTTTTGATTCAGAGACAGTACCATGAAGTGTGTGCATAGGATCATTTACCAGACTCTGCAGAGGAGTCTCCCAGGCAGCTTCTCCCAAACTGCATCACACCAAAACCGTGACACCTAGTACTGCATCTTCCCCTTGCAACTAGAGACTGAGACAGAATGAGGGCAAGATTCCCACAAGGAAGCCAACCTGTCCAGACTGGGAAGCAAAATCACAGGGGAAAAAAATAATATATTCTTTAAAACACCCCTAACAAACAAAAAAAATCACTTGACTTTTTCTGCCAAACAATAATGTTAACTCATTTAATAAGGCTCTGACATTTGCTTTCAGACCACCTGGGGCCTGAAAATAAAGCTTAGCGTGCAGCCTGCAGTCACACCTATTATTACAAAATCCAGGAGTTTCATACTCAGAGTTCTCAGTGATCCTCTTTCTCCAGCCCCTGTGACATCCTGGCAAAACTCTCCTCAACTGCAGAATGTGATTGTAGATATGTCTTCAGACAAGGCAAAATTATTATTTCTGTGGGATTATATCCCACAGAAAACAGAACCAGGAAAATGCCTCTGAGCCACATAACAGCAACAAGAAATTGGGCAAAAGTAGAGTTAGGGGCTTGTGACCTTCACTGATTAGAAACAGAAACAGTTGTGGTGCAAACATTCAAAATAAGTTGCCTTCTTAGACTGAAACCAACTTGTTTAATAGAATCGTTTTGACCACGAGGTGACAAAACAGATAGGATTTTATGCCAATAAACATAAATGTTGTGCATTATGTCAGGTTTCTTTCTGACCATAACCACTGAAATTTGGACAGAAAGTCCTAGTTCTGCCTACTGAACAGAGATTAAAATGTAAACTTGTAGTTTGAATGTAAGAATTAGATTATCATAGAATCATGGAATGGTTTGGGCTGGAAGGGATCTTAAAGATCATCCAGTTCCAAACCCCCTCTCACAGGTAGGGACAGCTTTTACTGGACTAGCTGCTCAGAGCTCCATCTAGCCTAGATTCACCTTTAGATCGACCTTATTCATAGGACATGAATAAAGAACTGGAGTTCAGAACCATTTGCTTGTCAAAACTTGTGAAAATCCATTTTAAAAATCACATTTATCCCTTATTCATCTCCTTTGAATATTGTTTCCCAAATATTTCTCAGCTATGCTTTCAATTTAGAATAAATCCTGCTAATTATTTTTCTAGTCTAACAAACACCTTGCCTCTACTAGTCTCTTTCTCCCATGTCACTAACTTTGTTTTCATCACACAATTATAGAAATAAAGGTTGATTGCTGGATTTTTATTCTCTAGATGTATTAGACCATTAACTGCCTGGTGAACTAAAAGCCAGTGTAGTGTTTGGAGTTTATGAATCACTTTAAGGTTATGATTAGAAGGACACGTGAAAAAGTCACTGATCACCACCAGATAGTGTCATTAGCATTCTCAGCTGGCTGCCACAAATTAAAAATGCAGGAACTTTAAAAGACCTCATATAAAGAGTGAAACACAACAAGAGAGTAAGTCTCCTCTGAATTTCCATCAGCAATTTCCATCTGACCTGCTGCCAGCCAAATCTGCTCTGAAACCCGGAGCAGTGGAGCTTGCTTGCAGTGCCTCAGTATCTGAACTCATCACCTCTGCTCGAAGAATCTGCAGCTGAAAGCAGCATGAAACTGCTGCACCGCTGCTGCTTTGGGGACCTGAACTAGGATTTCAGCACTTTAACACCTCAACCTTTAAAGCTCTGTGCAGATAGCCCAGCTCCAGGTACCTTCCTTCACTTGGGCACACGCTCCCATCAAGCTGGAGCTATTCCTCACAGTAAAGTCCTTGCTCACACTATGGAATATGCTTGGAGTAAGCAGAGATTGAACATACTTGATCTATTTTTTTTCTGGTACTTTTAAACAGCTATAAAAATACATGAAGCCCTATGACAGATGAATATTCTGTGGTTACCAAATCCAGCACACAGCTTCTGACATTTCAGGACAAGTGTTGCCCTCAGTTAAACCTATTCCCTTGCTATTTCTGACTACTCACACATCAGTGCCATCTGTCATGATCAAGTGCGATTTGGCGAGAAGCCTTGCACGTGAACTTTCTTCTCCTCTCCCATCACTTCCTTTAGGTGTTTGCTGGCTCTTTCAACCCAACACCAAAACTTTTACAAAAATGTGAGAAGTCAATGGCAGCAAACACTGTCTGTTCAGTTCAGAGACTGGTCTTAGGGGCTCTTCCTGAAGGCAAACCAGAGTTTCTTTAAATTATGTGTTGTAGCCTGAAACTATTAATATACAAACCCATGGTTTTCTTGATTGAGTTTTAGTGTTCAGACAACTCTTTCAAACAATATGCACTACTTACTTAATGAGTAGCATAGTATTCCATAAAAAGTGTCTTTTGTGTAACACCTAAATTGCTAGAAAGGTTAATATGGTGCTTTATAACACACAGGCTGATGACAGGAAGTAAAAATGCTATTCTGAAAAGCAGAAATGTCAACACATCTCTGAAGACATTAAATGACAGAAAATTAAATGTTACCAACTGCTGAGTCTGAAGAAAGGCTTCTTGAAGTCAAGGGATGAAATAAAAAATTTATAAAAGGGCAAAAATCATATTTTAAAAGCATAATAATCTACTTAATGCACCTTTATAGAATGCTACTAAAAACACTGTTCATTTCCCTTCTACTGCAATAATTTTAAAAGGTCCAAAAACAGTGTCCACAAACGCAGACCGGTAATTTTTTTGATGCATTTAGCATCTGAGCATCCAGATCTTGGCAAATCACAAAACTTTCAGAAGAACCTTATTTTTTTAGAAGGGAATCCTGGCTTTATATTCAATTTCAGAAATAGGGATGCACACGTGTACATAAGCAGACACACACACATTTATGCCTGTGTTGTCGCACTACACACGGATGCAGATGCATTTATAGAGAAGAAAAAATCAACGTCACAATGTGGGAGTGTACATCTCCAGACACACAGGTTTGCAAACACAGACCAGCAGATACTTGAAAGGCAACACCCATTAAATTTGCCTGGGGCAATCCTCAAAGTTTCAGGAGGATGACAGGGTTTTCTGGGAAGTGGAAAGGAAGGTGGCAAAAGCCTTACAGTTTCTACTTACTTTATCTACTACAATGTGGGAATGACAAATACTTGAAACAAAATTAAACATCAATCTTCCAAAATCTTAAGATGAACTACAAGAAAGCTGGAGGGGGACTTTTTACAAGGGCAGGTAGTGACAGGACTAGAGGGGATGGCTTCAAACTGAAAGACAGTAGGTTTAGATTGGATGTGAAGCAGAAATTCTTCCCTATGAGAGTGGTGAGGCCCTGGCAAAGGGTGCCCAGAGAAGCTGTGGCTGCCCCACCCCTTGAAGTCTCCAAGGCCAGGTTGGACAGGTTTTGGAGCAGCCTGGGATAGTGGAAGGTGTCCTTGCCCACAGCAGAGACAAGATTATCTTTGAGGTCCCTTCCAATCCAAACCCTCCCACAATTCTATGAACCTCTAAATTAGCCCAAGCAAGAGCATGAGTTACATATAAAATTGGGAGACTCGTTACCATCCTATATTCCCCCAGCCCAGGTATCAAATCTAATCCATTACGAAGGTTTTGCAAAACTCTGAAGTCCCTAGGAAAACCCAGTGTGTGTACTTTGTCAGCTTCAGGAACCTGCAGCTGCAATAACACAGCCATCCTCACCACCCTACTTCCTGAATTATCAGCACTAAATCCCAAGCTCCTCAGGTTTTTCACTTGATGTTTTTAATCTAACATGTCCAAGGGCTAACATCTGTAGACAACAGCATAGCCCAAGGTACAAGCCTGCAAGGAAATGTAGAGCACCAGCTGATACTCCCAAATATTTCAGACATGATCCCACTGGGAGAAACAGCACAGCAATCAGCGTTCAGTGGAAGCTGCAGAACACATTTATTTCAGCTCAGCACTGAAACTTCAGGTTGCCAAATTTGCCCTGAGAAAAAGTCAGGATGTAGAGCTTGTATGGGTTCCTGAGAGGCAGGAATGCAGCAACCAGCAGACTGGATTTACAGAGGGAATTTTAACACTGCAGAGTCTCAAAGCCCTGGGCCACTTTCTGATGCCAACTTTGAACCACACTTGGCCAAGAAAAGTTACCCCCTAGTTAATTTTATTCATAATACTGAAATTTTTTTCTTCAAATTGCATGCACCTCTGCAGCCAGCAGCACTGACCAATACAGCCTTGTGCTTTTTTTGCATGTTGTTGCTGTTTTTGTTGAGAAAATGTGATATGGACATAAACAGGAAAAGAAGAGCAGAGCCCTGATTCTGTCAAGGCAGGTTCATATAGAAAGTACCAAATATGTTCTTCTGCAGTATAATTATGATGCTATAATGACTGCACTCCCATCAGACATCCAGGAAATGCAGAGGGCAATTTGGCCTTCTTCCTTTATGACTAAGTTAATCAACCCAAAATCTCAGCCAAAGGGAAATTTATACTCACTTGCTCATATCAGAGCTCCAACAATGAGCATGGATATGTTTATCATACCACAATACAAATGCAAGCAGAACAGAGGGAAGAGACAAGGCAGTGGAAAGGAGAGGGAAAATAGAGACAAACAATGAAGGTGATGTCTCTGCCTGATGTTACAAGTCATTATAATCAAAAATGATAGCAAACATTTGAAAGACAAATCCATCCTAAGATATTTAATCAAATTTTTCATGATGTTGGACATTAGAGAAGATTTCATTTCTGCAAGACAAACAGAGTACATGGCAGTATTTTTCAAGGCAGACAGAACAATTTGAAGGGACACGAGTGTGTACAACACAGATGTCTGTGCAGGTTGCAGACTAAGAATGGTATTTTAACCTTCCCTACTTCCCATCAAAAACCACAATGCCAAATAACTCCAGAGAGTAATAATTTTCTTTCTCTTCCTAGAAAAGCAGTACGAGAAAGCCCACTAAAGCACTAATAGACTTTTGAAGAACATAATAAAATGATTTTTTGCTTCTGTATGTTTTGTCTATCACAAGTGTCTGGTTCAGACCCCGTGAGAGGGATGCTGGCAGGATTCCAGTCTAATTGTTATTTTCGTGGACAACATTCACATCTACTTAATAGTTTTAAGTTAGATTTTTCATGACAACAGGTTATCCGTTCTGTAAAAGCAACTTCTAAGTGTTAAACTCTCACAGCCCAGGAGGGAACTGTAAAGGATTACAAAGGAAGAGCAGCAGCCATTCAACACTGGTGGTCAAGGATTGTATGTACGCAGCCACCTTTCTAGGGAGAACATAATGAAAACCTACTCCAAAATACACTAATTAATCAGAGGTACTGCCCACAGATGTAAATATGCTTTGCTAAGATTAATGATTTTCCTATTTACATGCAGACAACGATTAGCTTTAACAAACATTTGCCACTCAAGAGAGTAAATTTAAGGAAAAGAAACCAGAAACATATTACTAATGATACAGAAAGTTTCAAGAAAAAATACTTCTTAAAAAGCAGATGTAGGAGAAATTAGTTATTTCTGGAAGAAAAGCAAACTTTCAAAACAAACAACCCTGAAACAAACCCACATCAGAAATGTGAGGCATACACAGAGCACAGTCCTCAGGTCACAGACACACTTCCCAGAGGGCTCGGTGGATAAATGGATTTAGGTCACTAAAAATGTCCACTGTATATGCACATATGTTTCTGTCACTGCTCAGGATTAACACCCTGCTACTGTAACACTGGCATCTCACTAAGTCTGGCTGACTTATGGGGATAGATTCCTCCTAAAATCTCTGAGCTGTTCACAGGCACGTGCATAGGTTTTACAAAACACACTGGTGGATTCTACAGTAGCCACCTCTGTTTTCCATAAATGAGACCTCCTCCTTCAGAGTCTTTTAGTCCCCAGGAATTTAAACAGGCCACAGGAAGTGACCCAAGAAATGGTGTCCTGGGCTGCATCGAGGGTGACCAGCAGGCTGAGGGAGCTGATTCTGCCCCTCTGCTCTGGTGAGACCCCACCTGCATGGCTGCATCCAGCTCTGGGACCCCTGCACAGCAAGGACAGGGAGCTGCTGGAGCCTCCAGAGGAGGCCACCAAGGTGTTTAGAGGGATGGAGCACCTCTGCTATAAGAAGAGGCTTGGGAACTCACGGCTGTTCAGCCTGGAGAAGTGAAGGCTCCAGGGTGACCACATCCTGCAGCCTCCCAGTGCCCAAAGGGGCTACAGGAGAGCTGGAGAGGGACCTTATGCCTGGGAATGTAGTGGCAGGACAAGGGGGAATGGCTTAACACTGGCAGAGTGTTGGTTGAGACCAAGTATCAGGAAGAAATTCTCCCCTGTGAGGGTGGTGAGGCCCAGGCACAGGGTGCCCAGAGAAGCTGTGGCTGCTCCATCCCTGGAAGTGTCCAAAGCCAGGTTGGACAGGCTTGGAGCAGCCTGATCTGGTGGAAGGTGTCCCTGCCTGTGCAGAGGAACTGGAATGAGATAAGTTTTGAAGTCCTGTCCAACCCAGACTGCTGGTAATTCTATGACATGCTTTTGGGAGACATCACAGCTTCAGTGTCTCAGTCTGTGGAACAGCAGAACCTCCGTGACCTCCAGCACATCAAACCACTTCAGCATTTATTTAGATGTCAAAGTTACTCATATTGCTTATAAGTTGTGAAGAAATTAACCCACAAATTCATCCTTAGTGCAGACTCCAATAACCTCAAAGCAACCAGAATAATCCAAATAACTATCCCATCTTCAGTCTTTTGATAGTTTGTAGTCTTCAGCACCTGCACAGTCCTCCTCATTTAGTGGGCACATTCCTGTTGAATCCTGATTCATCCTGCAAGGATGACACTGGCTAGGTGCAGCTCTAGCCCCAGGCAGATCCCTGTTTATCACATTAACACCAGGCTGGGAAATTCCATCACTACCACAAGAGCTCCCCAGGATGGGACTATGGATATTCTCCACCCTCCATCAGGGGTGCAACAGCTGGGGAAGGCACAGGCTGAATGTATCAAAGCCCAAATCAACATCTGTTTGATCAACATCTGACCCTTGTGAGCTCTCCAGTTCCTTCAGAGGCCAGAGATCTTCTAGGTCTACTCACCAAAGTAGTAAAAGCAACTGGAACAAAGTTACTACTGTTCTGATTAACAGAAAATAAAAGCCAAAGATCTCCTGCAATGAAAAACTAACTCTGCCCAACAAATTAATCTTTCATTGGTTTTGGGTTTCTTTTTTAGCTCTGTGCCACACCATCTGGTTTGCTTAAAGCAATGAGCTGTTGAATTAGAGAACGTGTTTTTAATAAGTCAGTCTAGTAGAGCAGTTTTGAATGGCTTCACAATGTCTAAATTGTCTGTAGAGCAATATTAATACTAAGTGGCAAAAACATGCATTTACCCTTCCGTTGAGTCCACAAGTGACAAATAGACATTTTCTCAGCACAGCTATCAGCTTCTAATCATGTTTTAATTAGTCCTAAATAAAATCGCATATTTGGACAGCATTAGGGATTATTTTAGGCAAATTATAGGTTAACAGGAATAAAGCCTCTACCTGAAATCAGAGCTAAACTGAATCCACAAATAGATCTGTAAAGCCTGGATGGTGTTGAAAAAGAATTTTTTGCTACAGAAGAGAAAGTCTCCTAAACTTTCTACTCAGACTTTTACTGATCCCAAGACAAAAATCCATGAAGTTTTAACCCTGCAACCAGAGATGCTGCAACTGCCACGGGTGCTCTCCAAACACAGCAGCATATCAAAATTATTATTTAAGTAGTCAAGAAAAGCATTTTTACATTTTCCGTATGGTTTTTCATAAAGTTTTCGTCAGTTTTCAGGCAGGGAGCCAGTTACAGCCTGAACATTTAGCACGGGTTTACATAAAGAAGCACTTCCAGGGAACACAGGGCTACTTTTGAAGTTGGAAGTGCTCAGTACCATGTGACCTATTAGAAAAAAAACCAAAAAAACCCCTAAAAGCTATTAAAAGAATCAATGAAAATGCAATAAAGAAAAATGCTTCATTTTCAGAAGCCAAGAAAATCTGCATGACTTGGAAATCAATGAAGTATTTATCTACAAAAGTGAGATTTCTTTTATAGCACAGTACTGAAAAAATATATGTAAAGCTTAACTGTCAAAACACACCAAAACATACCAAAATGCAGCCAACTAAATATTTAGATTAATCAATTATGTCTACAAAATATTTTATAGCTCAATACACTTTAACATAAACCAACTTCCTTTCAACAACTGGGCAGGTTAATGGTTTGCTAACCTCTACAAGCAATGTCACTTGAATAATTTAATAGACAAGGCAAATGTCACCAAGCCATGCTAGGTATGCATTTAGATTACTCACTGGCCCACCACACCAGGAACCATCTCCACAAATCCCATCTTCTTTGCATCTCCCTCTGTTCCCTCACCTTGGTCAAACTGTGCAATCCCTAAAGAATCTTTTTTTAGAGGCTGAGCCAGGAATGCTCACGTCAGCTGACTCCAGAGAGCTCCAGGATCTCTGCAAGCTGTGTCACTCCCCAGAGGTTCAGTGTGGCTCATCCTTATCTCCCAAACCTTCACTCTCCTCTCTTGCAGTATGTAAGGGCTGTTGTTGCTCTCTGTTGGCTACAGTGAGCAGAGCACTGGGTGTGCCCCAACATAAGGTCTGGATAGAGGCAATGGGAAAATCCTTATGACTTCCCAAAGGGAAAATCTGGTGGTCACCAAGCTTGCCCTCACACCCGAGGTGGCTGCCAGCACCCTGGGCTGCATGACAGCCAGCAGGCCAAGGGAGGACTGCACCAAATCCCTTTCAACCTCAGCCATCCTGGGATTCACTTCCAGGACTGATCAACTTCCAAAAGAAACCATTTGTGGGCTCTTTTTTATTTATATATATTTTTTAAGTGCCACAGCAGGAAATTCCAGAATGAATCTACCTATTTTTAACTAACAGTTAAGTACTTGCAATCAAAATGTCGTCCATCAGCTGCTGTGAGGGGAAAATTCAGTTGTGATTTACAGTCTGTGATGTGTGGATGTTGAGTGCGACAGACTGTGACAGACTATGAAAACAGAGAAGACAAAAAACATATACAGAAAAGGTGAGAGAAAAAAACATTTTTCTGTACTAAATTCTTTGGTTAGAAGGCAAATCTTAGTCTCCCTAGATTTGATGGAAGAATTAAAATGGAGTTTGCTAGGCTTGCAACAAAGTTCCTCAAGAAAATTTATTTCACAATATATAAAAAATATCCTAAGGTATACAATCCACCTGGAGCAAATTACACGTGCACCAACACAACTTCTAAGGATTAGAAATGCCAAACTACTATGACCTACTGCACTCTGGAAATACTCTTCCTTCTACTGTGTCTAAGAATTTCAGTATTAAATTTGCTGATCAAGTTTAGACCATAATACAACTCTGCCAACAGCTTAAAAAAACTCTAACTTAAATACTTAATGTATATGAAAAACACCAAATATAATAATCAAAGTAGAAATCACAAATTTTCTTTAAAGTGTGTTTCATGTCAAGTAAAGATGTTAACAAGCTCATGTCAGACATTTATTTATTTCCCGCAGGCTGCTAAATCATAAGACGAGCTCCCAAGGGAGCCTGGAATCCAAGAAAGGGGAGATGAAGGAATAAACCCATGGCTGAGAGAACAATAATGTAAAGAGAAAAACAACTGATATGTCCTGTACCTAATGAAAACTCAAATAGAGGATAAATATAACTTCACAGCAACACAGACCTATTGATCAAACCAAAGTATCATTGAGTTGGGCTAAAGGAATGTCTCAGAAATGTGTTAGAACAGCACAGAAGCTCATAACACTTCCAAGCAACAGACAAATAAATTCTTTTTTAAGAAAAGACAGTCTTGGGGAAATAATGACTTAGTAGATCATAATCCTTGGATTTGGCTCACATGATGGCTCAGCTCCTCAGGCACCTGAAATTCAAATACCATTAGGAAGTATTTGTCCTGCGTGATCCTTTCCCCTTCTCAGACAAGATTTAGTACCTCTGACTTGGAAGATGCTCAGAATTTAAATACTGTTATGAGTAAATTAATCAAACTTTATAACTTGATCCTCCATAATTAAAAGATCATTAAGAGTTTAAATCACCATCTTTAGCCATTACACCCAAACCTCAATTCCTGTTTTGTTCTAAGCTGTAAAAACATTCGGGTGAAAACCAGATGCATTTCGATTTCAGACTCGTCACAAAAATGGAACCAAAATCCACAGAACTAAAAATTCTATGAGCAATGGAGGGGGGAAATTTGAACTACACTGCTGGCAACAGTTCACATCAATAAATGAACTCCCAAAGCAATGTTGTTAAGTATGTCAGCATCAGAACTCTCACAGACCTTTTCAAGACTGGCTCCTAAATCACCCTTGTGAATTGCCATGGATACCAGCTCCAGAAATGCTACATAGATGAAGAGAAGGAGTTCTCAAAAAATGAAACAATCTTTAGTCTGTTATCAAATTCTGCCTAATTTTAGAAATGCAGATGTGCCGACAAAGCGACACCACAGCCATTTTTGTTCTGGCTTATCCCTTACTTTTAAAGCACACTGTCTAGCAGTTCCACATCATAAATAATTTAAGGAAAGCCAAGTTTGAAACTTCTTGTGTTCTGAGTTCAAAATAGAGGAGTTAAAAAGAAAAGCTGGCTTTTTGATATTGCCAGCTCCTTACAAACAAACGCACCACCCCCATATTCTCACAGTTCTCCTAGCAAAACCCAACATGCAGCACCCTTAGGTGTGCTCTGTAAATGCAGACAGTATTACAGAAGCACTAAAAACCAAATAGTTTTAATTGCACTTCCAGCTATCAAGTATTTTACAATCCATTTTATTTCTAATTTAAGAATTTTCTACAGGTATTTTAGCACTACGGAGTGATTTAAATCGATCAACACAAATTTGTTGTAGTAGAAATCCCAACAGAAAACACCCAAGGCTTACAAAACACTGCAACCCCTAAAAGCTAGCATGAGTGCTGCAATAAAGCTTGTGATTTTGGTTTTGAAGGATGTAGATGAGCAAGAAAGACTTTGGTGGTAACTCTGGGCAAAAGAAGAACCCTGATGCTGGGTTTTCTCTGCCCTCAAATTTCCCTTCAAGCTAAAAAGAGAACTGAAAAGCTTAAACAGAAGAAATAGTTCAATTATGCTATTTGCAATTAAGAAGGCAATAACAAAAGTCCGCTTATTTTGCAGGACTTGGATGATATTTATATTTATCACCACACACAGTTTGTATTTCTACTCGCATTCAGTGTGCTACTCAAAACATGCAATTATATGCCAGAGCTATAATTTGCAGATGTCCCTACTTTACTGAGCACAAAGGAATTAACTGCCCTTTTTCTAAGCAGGATAAAAACTTTGGATATAGGTCTTCAAGCAACTCTAAGAATGTTAATAATGTTACCAATAAAATACAATATTGCACAAAATTATGCCAGTGGTAAATTTTTCAATTCACACTAACAATTCATCAGAAGACTGCCAGTGCAATTTGGTAATTTTATATATTCAGCCACAGCCAGGGTCTTTCCAAAATAAAACTACCAGAAACATTCAGAATACAGAAGTGTGTTTTGCATGGTATGCTCTAACTCCTCCTACAATGTAAACACACCCTCCAGGAACTGCATTTATGGAGAGTCTGACTAGGCAAAATCTGCAGGGTAGATTCTGATATCTGAGGCTTGGCTTTGAGGCTTGCCAGAATTCAGGATTGGCACAGTTTATAAAGCATAAAAATTAAAAGTTTTTAATTTTTTAACTTTAATTATTAATTAAAATTAAACATGAAAATGCCCCTCCTGTGGCACCTCACGAGCTCAGTGCTGAGTGGGCTGAAGTTATTTCACCTCAGGAGGTGATGTACACTGACTCTTGGAGGAGCCAGCCCTCTACCCTTCTAGTTCCTCCAGGCACTCAGCAATTGGCTCACTTAGGGGTTTGCAAGGTCAAGTGCATGGTGAGCAGCTTCTCTTTGGCTGCCCTGGATCACCTGGAATGCTTCCCTGAGGAACAGCAGGCTCAAGGGCTTGCAGCATTTCTGCACTGCCCCGGAGTCCTTCCCAGCATTCATCTGCTGCCTGCCATGCTATAGGCTCTGCAGTCTTTGTGTAAGATCCCCTTTTCAGCCCTGGTACACAGTTCTGCTTAATGTCACCTGCATCTGCCCCTCCACCCAGGCAAATCACATCCCTGAACTGGAGTTTGCTGCTTTCGCTTCTATTTCTGAATCACAAAGGACAAAGCAATTTTACCTTTCTCAGTAGTGAGGTTCCTAATTCTTCATCTTAATTAGTCCATCATATACCAAGTGTTCAGCTATTTAATAAAATAGCTGCTTAGTGTAGTGGAGTTCTAATAACTTACAGCTAGCTACTAAAAACTATACACAGGCTGTGAGACATTTAATACATTTAATAATATATCTACATGTGCAAGGAAGGTCAGCGTGACAGAGACACACAGTGACTGGTACCAATGCCTACATCTGGGCTTTTGATATAGGCCCAGGTTACAAATATGTTGATTATTTGGCTCTTGAGGGTGCATTTGGCAGTAACCAGAGTTTTTTTTCTACAATGTGTCATTCAGCTTTAGTTTCTGTTGCTGTTCTGAGAAACTAATGCTGACTCTGCACAGAGAATGAGATCAAATGGGAAGCACAACCAACCAGCTGCCAAGGGTTAAAAACCACTACCTGGTTTCCATCAATAATGCCTCCCAGGTGCCTCAGGTTTGCTCTCCAGGCATAATATTCAACCATTACTTAGTCCTGGCAGCATTGCACAACTTTTTTTCCCTATTATCCCAAAACTAAGAAGTAAGAAATTTGCTTCCCCTCTGCCCTTCTCGCCAGGAAGGCTCCTGCCAGGAGGCATTTTGGTACACAGTCACGTCTCAGGTGTCACAAACCCCAGCTGTCCCTGCTCACAGGATGTGAGAGGCTCTGGATCATCTCTGCTCTTTCTCCTGGAAGGAACCTGACCCTAAAGCTCCAGCTGCCTGTGCTTCATAAGGAATCAGTCAAGCAGTCCCCTGGCTCATCCTGCTCTGAGCCTCACTCAGCTGCCTGTGACACTGGAGATGTCAGGCCCCCATCAGGTGACAAACAGAGGTGAGTGCAGCACAAAATCAGTCTCTGTAGTGCTGTTCCTGCTGCTGACCACCTTCCCCTGGGATTAAATCTTGGTGCCTGCATTCTTCTCTGCAGGAGGCAAACCACTGCCACAGCTCCCAGCCACGCTTTGAAACTGATGTTTTGTGGAGCACAGCACCGCAGCACCAGGCTGTGGAAAAACCTACCCAATTCCAGCTCTTTTACACAAAACAACTCCTTATTCCAGAATACAAGTAAGCCCTTTTTATGAACAGAAGCACCAAGCTCTTCTGCCTAGCTTCTCAGCCTGCTAGCACAGTTCCTCTGAGGAGGAATCATTATTCATCCCAGCAGAGGATATATTGACCTAAACAGCTCTGACAATGATTTTACCACTTCATACTGTGTAAGGAAATGCTTCCAAATACAGATTTGTGGTGACAGGAAGGCTGTTAAATGGCCTTTTTTCTCCTTTTTTGCCACTTTGCTGGCATGAGCTGAGACTGCAGATGTGGCATTGCAAAGGCGGGGCGGGGGGGAATCCCCATCATTATGCAACATTTATTAGTTTGGTATGTTACACTTTCATCTTCACTTCTTTAAAGCTTTAGGTCTTTCTCAGGGATCAGGTTATAAATGCTGTCACTGACACTGAGCTACTGAAAAACACTGGAGATTAACCTTGCTTTATTCCAGTGACTTGCAAGTTTCCAAATAGCTTGTTTCCCAGTAGCCGTGGAAAGCAGCATAAACACAAGTAAGAAGAAGGATTTTTGAAAGTCTTCAGCAAGAAATAAGAGCTGAACACCCTGGGAAGAAAATAAATATTATAGTACAGAACACCAGTTAGAAATTTCCATTTCAATACAGCAGAACACTTTCTTTTTGGATAAATTGTTTCCCAAAGAATGAGTCAGAAGAAAGAAGCATCCTGTGATTCTTCATCTTTAAGGCTCTGTATATGTGAACCCAGCTGAATATCAGGTAAGCCAACTGAAAACCAACAAACAGCTAATAGGAGAAAAGGTGGTTGCAAACTATTATTTAGTTTCTGTTGTAAACTACGATTTCATTTCCCTAATGCTTTCAATTTGGTGGGTTTTTTTCCTGCTAATACTTTGTACGGAGGAAATCTTATGGAAAGCCACAGCAGAAAACTGTCTTTGCAAACAAAGTGAAAGGAAGGTAAGTTATTTTGTCCATTTCAAAATAGAAATGTATTAGATTTCTTTCAGTGGACAACTAATTATTTTGAAGTTTAGGATGGCAATTGAACCTTTACAAGGATTCTAGCCTGGTGTTAAGATGAGCTTTGTGCCATCACAAAGATTTTTATAATCATGAGATTTTAAAAAAATGAAAGCCACAGAAAACAAAACAAAAGACACCCAAAAAAATGCATGTCGTGTGCATCTCTCACATGCTCACTGGGATCAGCAGCTAATTCTCTGAAGATGACTTGTACAGGGTATACATAATGGTGGCAAGATGGAGGGGAAAAACTCTTATTTGTGAAAGAATACCAAAGAGAAGACAAAAATGGCCAGGAAGCACTCAATCCACACTTGGCCCTTAATTCCAATAAAAGCAAGATACAGCTGAAGAAGTGACTGGAGAATGACTGATTGCCATCCTGCCTTGTTGGGGAGGATGAGGCAGGAAGGCCTTGCAGATATGATTTCCTAGCAAGGGATTCTGAAAGTATAAAACCTGTAAATGAAATGGAGTTAAAAGCATGCTTTGAGTTGTAGAATGCCAAGCAGGAAAACAGCGATTAAGCTATCTGAAGGCTGGATGCCTGATGGTTGAGCAACACTCCTCGAAGACAAAGGGATACCAGGGGGATGGGCCCTGCCAAGGTGGCAGGAGAAAGGTTTTTTAGAATGTAGAATAGTATGGTAATATAGTAGCTCTCATAGGTTGTATGTAGATTTTGTAGGTTGGTGTTAGCAAGATTATTCAACACAGAAGGAGATAAAAT
>VZUI01053981.1:0-23086 GCA_013401135.1 Cettia cetti
TAATAATAATAATAATAATAATAATAATAATAATAATAATAATAATAATAATAATAATAATAATAATAATAATATTAAATCTACAAGACCATCAGGCCAGTAGGGTGTGTTCCCCCACAGTGACAAACTGCCTGTGGCAATGGTCACAATTTTGTAATGTACTTATGCAGTGGTAAGTAGCAAAGGCTTCCTAGTGCTGCTACAGAAATAACACCACCAGATCCTAGTGGTAGTAATGAACTCTGAAAATTTAAGCAGCCATCTTCAAACCCAGCTATCCTTGGCATTAAGCCACTAATCCTAATCAACCTGGCTTTATTTTGTGGTCGACCACCAGTAAGAGTATTAAGTGAACATTAGATGTTATTAAGATCATTACAGGAGTGACAAAATGCCACCTCTCTACACATTAATTGGGAAGGGACTGCTTTTTTTTTTTTTGCTTTTTTTTTTCCGTGAATGAACTTAATTAGAAGTGTTACTTTATTACCAATGGCAAAATGCTGTGGGTGCTTTTCTTTCTCTGAGAAACCCCAGCAGAGTTTCTTAGGGAATAATGATGTGAAGCCAAGGTGGCCTTTGTCAGTTTTCATGCGGACTCCCTTACCAACTCTTGCAGAAGCTGATCAAAATCCTTCAGCATGTCATAATGAAATCAGTGAAACTTTTGGGTTTGGCATTAATTCTGTGCACCCACATATTCCCAGACCAGGAGCTGGCATGTATAGACCAGGCAGGATCACTGCCCCAGTTCAACTGGGCTGGAGCATCAGTGGAACAATGACCAGGCCTGACCTTTAGTCATTGACCTTCAAAGGCCATGATGGTCATCAGGTTCCATCAGCAAGTGGGGGTACTGGACTACAACTGCTCAGCCATGCCCACTTCAAGTAGCTGAGAATACCATCACACCTCTCCCTCCCACTCAGCCACTAGAAAAACACCCTCTTTGTGTAACCTGACTGGCAAGACATTCTTGAATTAATTTTCTTCCATCAACAGCCTCTTGAGGGTTTCAGATCCCTGAGGGGACTTTACCCTGTTAAATTATCCTTGTAACACTCACTATTCCTCACCTTAAGGCCTATAAAAATTAAACTTTTTCAATTCTTCTACTGAACTGCTTCTGTCTGTAAAAAAACATGGTCTTCTCTACAATGTAGAAATCCTCCCAGTAATTTTAGCCACTTGGCACAGAGAACAAAAGCTAGTGTAAATATGCAGTGATATTGGTAAGCAGAGGGCTAAGAACCAGCCTGCTGAAGCTGCAGAGAAAGACAACATAGGAGTTAATGTTCTCTTATCTGGAAATGTCAGCACTTGATAGGAATCATTTGAGGCACTTGAAACTGGTTCCATTTTGCAGAAACTTCTATTAGCAACCCACAGAGCACAGCACTGAAGCAAATGGCTGCTTTCCTTCCAAGCTCTCCAATATAATTTGTGGAGAAGATGCTTTGCTCCCTCAGGAGGTCAGACAGCATATTTTCCACTGAAACTCTAGAAATATGAAAAAAAAAATATGAGAAATCCTTTGCTAGTGCCAGTATTTTAAATGCTTTCTTGCATATAGAGACTACTGTTTTTTCTTCATGGAGGAAAGCATTTAATTTAAAGATCAGCCCTTATATTTTTCTACGGTATAGGAGAACTGAATTTGAATGAACTTCAAATTTAGTTTCAAGTAATCTACTTTGAATGTACTGCTAAGCTAGGAATTGCCTAGATATGATTAATAAATGAAAAGGAGAAATTTCTTGGGATAAACATTAACTAACTACACTCCTTTCTTGTCCTTACAATTTCTTAGCTCTAAACACTTAGTGGTGTCTTTACTACCTATGACACTTTGTATGTAAGATTTAAGGTTTTAATATATTTCTAAAGAAGAGTTAATACAATGCATTCACCATTTACTGCTAACCCTCAGTTTGGGGAAAGAAAAAATTAAACAATTCTTTGCATACTGTAAATGATATATTTCATCATCCCACTCATACATGGCTTATGTGATTGCTATCATGTGTGCTGATTTAGGACACTGATCCATCATTTTCTATGTTCCAGGTTGGCAGGTGGCTCTGTGTTAACTCATTCTTCATATGTCCTTGGAATGCACCAATAAGGAAAAATTCTCTGACACTCATTGAAGAGCTCAGAGCACATCTGATCTTGAACAAAAAACATGCCTTGAATCTATGGACTGTGTGAACAAAGATTGCATGAAAACATGAAAAGCTGCTATAATAATGCAAAAAATAGTTTTAAAATTATGAATTCTGTAAAGAGTAAAACAAATATGCCCAGAATATCCAGAGACTTCAGTCAATGAGCAGTTAACTAGAAATAATGGCTAAATTTCAGGAAATGTGAACCATCATTCAATTTGTTTATGCCTCAGGTGTGGCACTTACATCTTTTAATCATTACCTGGAAGCTTTGTAAATATTTTAAGACTCAACCTGTCCTTTCTGCATGCAAAGTGCCAGATCCTCAGGTGCTGCAAGATTTGTAACTGAAGAATGTCTGTAATTAAGCAACTTACATACAATATCTAGTTTTATTTTTATGTCCACTTTTTGGTACCACATTTGGTATTTTGAGACACTCAGAGGTCTGAAAGCCTACCCCAGGGACCAGCTATCTCCAGCTGCTGGCAGAGCAGTTTCAATGCTTGGCCACAAGCTGGAGGCATGGATAGCTTGGGCCATAGGTCCTGGAGGCTGCGGCAGCTGACAAAGTTCTTGCTGCATGTGTCCCTCTTCGGATACTCAAGGCCTTTCAGCCACCCCATAGATGGCACACAACGTTTATGCACATAGCCAAGGTCACCCCCAGAGAGTTGTCACTGCTGTCAGATTTCTTGAGGCTGTCACTGCTTCCTTTCCCTGTCCTCCCACAAAGTGATGAGGCTAATTGTTTTCCATGTGTCCAAAGAAATTTTAGCAGTGAGGACCTTGCCTTGAACTCACGACACATTCTTTGTTTGGAGAGCTCCTAGGTGCTCCTTCCCACCAGAATTCTGACCTGCTGCTTCTTCTTGGGATTAGCTGTAGAAAATCAGTTTTCACACAGCTTTAGTAGAATGTCCCTGTCCCCTATCTCCTCAGAGGGAGAGGTGAAGAAGCTGTAATGATATTGCACACTGGCATGGCCCGGCATAGAAGGTGCCATTCCCAAGCCCATGGGGCCAGGACTATCGAGGATATGGCAGGGTTTGGGACTGGAGTTGGGTAAAATATATAACCATAAAGAAAGAAATATATAGCCATAAAGAAATTTTTCTTTATATGGGAAAGAAAATTAAGAGGGTATTCCCCAGGTAGGTTATCAATCTGCATGGAGATGAGAGCTCCCACCAGAGATCATGGGTGCCTAGAGCCAGTCTGGATCATTTTAACTAAAAAATACAGATACTCTGTAAAGTCTTCTTTTTTTTTCCCAAAAATTCAATTCAGGGAAGATCCATGGCCATTGAGAGCAGTTACTGCCTTCATATGAAGAACTTTGCTTTTTAATGTATCTAACAGGAGCTCGGTTTTTGAGATAAGTCCAACTTGATTAATTTCTTTCATCTGTGGGAAATGTAATTTCTAAGTCACTCTTATTTTGGTCATTTATCAGATCTCAGCATCTTTACTGTCTCATACTGTTGCTTTTATGGAAATACTGCCTAGAAAATGTTAGGCAAAATTAGTTAATCTCATCTAAATGCATTTGGCATAGGGCTTTGGTTTGAAGCAATTCTTATAAAACTACAGTTTTATATCATGTAAGTGGCCAATTTTTCATCTAGCTCTGTTAACTGGCTTGGTTATAAAATGAAAAGGTTGTCATGACCCCCTAGAACAAATCAGTAATGTAAAGTAGTGAGTGCTAGCATAAAGCAGAACAGTTTTCTTTTCTGTTGGGGAAGAGAACTTCATGGGGGGCATCAGTCTGAGCACTCATGGGGAATCAGTGGAGGCCCATGAGAGCAGGTCTGGAACAGGACTGTGGGTGTCACAGCACCAGTGCTGGGACCAGCAGATGTGATTCATGGCCCTCAGGCACCACCATGCTTGGGAGTGAAGGCTTGGTGTCCTGGCTTCCTGCCAGACTGCTGAACCCCCTCAATACTGTCCTCAGTGTTTAAAGAGCAGGGGATGAACCATCAAAGGGGAATACAGCAGACTTACCAGGATGAAAATGTTCTTGTCTCTTGAGTTTTGGTGTATCTGTCGGAATATTTTGTAATCAATGCCCTGTATCTTTTACCTCTCTTTCCTGTTGTATTGGTAAGAAATATCTTGGTGTACATGTGAGAAAGGAAGGTGAGCACTTGAGGAGATTTTGAAGGAGGCATCCCGAAAAACACTCAGCAAGTCATTTTGCTAGGGAAGAGAACTCCAGTGCTGTGAACTAGCTTTCCTTGACCCATCTCTTTGCAATTGGAGAGAAGCTAGTGAAGGCAGATCACTGTTCTTGCTGCAGGAACGAAAATGGGTGTGTGAGAACATAGCTGTGCTAGTGATGCATCCCAGTGAGGCATCCTTCACACCATCTGCACTGTGGATGGGAAAAAGTTGTCTGGTTCTAGTGCTGGCTTTTTCAATGATGTGTTGAGCATAACAGGCATAGATGCTTGTTTCCTTTTATTGATATCCTGAAGGTGTCTCTTTCCAAGATGCAACTCTGGCAATTACTTTGTAAACTTTGAGACTTGATGTGTTACCACTCTCTTTTCAGCAGGTGTGAGAAATTGTTATTCCACATCTGCAAGAATCACTATTCTGCTTCTTTGGAAGGAATTTGTCACTGGTTACTATAAAAAGAGACATTTAACAAGGCATTTAAGACAGAAAGGCTATTGCCTAGACCATTTACATTTGTCTCAGGGAAGTTACGTGAGGCACTGTGATGCTTCATCTGAAAAGCTTTGCATATTGTAGTTAGAGCCATGTGGGTCAGAGGACAAAAGTGTTAGTCTCTGCTGGCTAAGAAATAGTATTATTTTACCAAACTCTCCACCTGCTGACCTCTCAACCCACACTTGTGAGCAAAGAGGATAGCGGCTTATAGGGATGTCATTTTATGCAAGCACAAAGCAAACTGTCAGATAACTGCTGTACTCCTGCCTGGTCAGGCAATTCCAACCTTGCTATCAAGTGTAGTTGGGCCACTTGGGCACATGGTTTAGTGGTGGACTTGGCAGTCCTGAGTTAATGGTTGGACTCAAAGGCATTTTACGACCTAATTTACTTTATGATTCTATGGCATAGAAATCCTGAATTACCCAGTATTGAGATCATATTGTTCTTACATATTGTTCTCCACTTATTCAACTATTAAATGTCCCATTATCCACTTATAGAGCAAAAGCAATATACCTTGCTTAAATATATATTATAAAATAATGAATTAGTGCCATGAGCAGTTTGTTAGCCTCACAGGTGGGGTTGCTGGATGATGTGAATCTTGACAGGAGCCATCAACATGTATTTGCAGCCCAGAAAGCCACCCCGTACCCTGGGCTGCATCAAAAGCAGCATGGCCAGCAGGTCAAGGAATGTGATTCTCCTCCTCTTCTTTGCTCTCATGAGACCACACCTGGAGTATTGCATCCAGGTCTGGGGTCCTCAACACAGAAGAGATATGGACTTGCTGAAGCAAGTACAGAGGAGGGCCACAAACATGCTCAGAGGGCTGGAGCACTTCTCCTATGAAAACAGGCTGAGAGTTGGGACTGTTCAGTATGGGAAAGTGTCTGGGGATTCCTTGTAGCACCTACCAGTGCCACGTACAAGAAAGGTGGAGGTGGACCTTCTATAAGAGCATGTGGTGACAGATCAATGGGTAATGGCTTCAAACTGAAAGAGGGAGTTTGGAACTAGGTGGTCTTTAAGGTCTCTTCCAATCCAAACCATTATGTGGTTCTGTGATTCTGTGACTCTGTGATTCTGTGATTCTGATTCTGTGATTCTGATTCTGTGATTCTGTGATTCTGGATTCTTGATTTGTAAGTATCTTATAATAATACAAGTTACTTCATATGCTTTAAAAGGATTTGCCAAACATGAGAGGCAGGTCTTGGTTCAACAGAAACTTCCTTGACTGACTCTGAAGAAAATGCTGAAAGATGTGTGCTTTTCAGTCGTGGGTACATTTAATTTTTGGACAAGCTACCTGTGGGTAAGTCAGAAGGGCTAAGTCCTAAGATCTGGATCACAAGGATGCAATTTTCTTTGTGTGTCCTGGCTATTTTTTTCTTAACTCTTGGTTTCATAATATGAGGTCCCCTCAGCACTAATTAATTGCACTTCTTTATCTTTAGCTGAATTCCAATCAACTCATCTCTTGGGAGAGTCTCAAAAGGCTGTTCTAGAGTGGCACTGTTCTGTCCCAGTCAGAATATGTATATGTGCTAGTCAGAGATCAAAAGCTCTGCATTTCTTTTCCACCTGAGCCACCTTGTGGGCTCTTTTCCTATGGCAAAAAATGGTACTTTTAAGAGAAAAGATACCATTCACAGTGTACCGTTCAGAGCATTTTAGTGGAAATTGAAGGAGAAAATAGCAGTATTGTAGGACTTGACTCATCTCTACTTGATCACCAGGCTCCTCTAGGACCTCTCTGAAATGAATTAACTTGTTTTGATGTACTTCCTAGAGCACCAACAGCTCCACATTAAAACAAACAAACAAACAAACAAACAAACAAAACAAACATCCATGTCCATGTCTGGACATAACTCCAAGTCATGTCTGGACATGGACATGGACATGGACATGGACATGGACATGGACATGGACATGGACATGGACATGGACATGAACCAAACACAGATATGGCAACAGAATGGATCATAATCCCTGATACTGTTAGGACTCTAAAATACGTTCTGCCAAGTTCACCAACAGATTTTTTGACATTGCTCTCACAGGAGAGAGACGTCTGGGAATTCATTAAGTTAGCTTTAACACTACCTCCAGTCCCTCAGAGAGAAATCTTTCTATCTCTGGAGGTGGGATCATCTATTAGGGCGCTTTTCTCATTATTATGCAAAGTACCTTGAGTGGTTCCCCAGGGGAAATACTGCCTAGAAAATGTTAGGCAAAATGTGCCAGGGAAATTTAAGCCAGTTAAAATGCAGTGGGTCCATATGAAATGGTTTTCATAGAATCAGAGAAGGGTTTGCTTCAGAAGAGACCTTTAAAGATCACCTAGTCCAACTCCCCTGCTGTGGGCAGGGACATCTGTCACTGTAGCATCTTGCTTAAAGACCTGACCAACCTGGCCTTGAGCACTTCCACGGATGGTGCTCCACAATTTCTTTTGCAACTGAAAGGAAGTATTTAAAAAGAGAGTTTTCTGTGCCCTTCACAGCTAGCCAGCTGATGCTTTGTTATATGTTTTTTTTCACAAGCAAAGATCATTCAGATGATTCTCGGTTCCATTCTTGCTTTTTTGAATTACTTATGGCAAAAATTAGGACGCACAACCATGCCAACCTCAAGAAGCCAACACGGTGTGCCTGTGATCCACCTCTGATCTGCTGATACCACATCTCTGGCTCCTCTGAAAGGGAAAATGCAGCAGCAAAGGTATTCTTGATGATGTTCTCCCATACAGAGTTGTTCCCAGTGCTCCTTCTGAGGGACAAAGCTCTTGGCAGCAGCCATGCTGCTCCAGAGGTGAGGGAGATGCTCTGAACACACAAATATGAGCAGGGTGTGTTTGACTGCACAGTAAAAGGTGAGGCCCCATAAAAATACTCCTGCTGTGCTGCATCTGCCAAACCCAGCCAATGAGAGGTGGGATCTCCAAAGGTTTATTTATTAAGTTTCTGGATGGGCTATTGAGCAGGTAGGTGGGGAGGTCTGAGCATTGCTGGCTGTGCCAGTGACATGATGGCAGCACTCTGATCAGTATTTCCAGTGATGAGGAGCAAAGTCCTCACTATAACCCATGTCAAGGAGCACGGGGTTAACACTCAGATTGCTGTGTTTTGGTGGTAAAACCAGCAATTGGCAGTTTCCAGCACTAGTTTGAGGAATTTATCAACACAAAAATTAACAACTGTCATGTTTTCTGTTTCTTTTGCAGGTTTGCTGGACAGATTTCTCAATTCTTCCAGCTTTGTGGCAGAGCTAACTGTTCAGTGGGGTTGTCCTTTTCCTCCTTTCCTTCCTACCATTCATTTTTCCTCTCCAGACCAGAACACCTGGAGGCAGCATCTTCCCAATGGCCGTGGAGAATGGCACCAGCCCCAAACCTATTTACATGGAGGTCCACCATCACATGACATTTTCCTTCTCTATCAGAATGATAAGTTGTCTTTTTTTCCCCCCTCAAACTAAAGGTAACATAAAAAGTGTTTTATCTACACTGGGCTGTGCTTCAAGTTTCTGGGTTGTTCCATCAGCATCTGCTGATAGTGCTAAGCCCTGAAATGTGAAAACAGCTCTTTTAGCTGTCACATTACCAATGCAATGACTACTTTTGTGATGCCTGCACAACACACACAGCAAATACATACATCTTTTTTAAAGGCTTCTTTTTGGGGCCAAAGCTTTGGTTTGTATTGAAACAATTCTGAAATAGCATCTTTGTCTGCCTGGCATTGGTTGCCTGCTCATAGCTAAGATCAGGCTTTGCTCCTACCCTGAAAAAATTTGGATTTCAAATTAATTTGTGCCTTTTAAAAATCACAAAGGCTCACAAATATTCCAGGGAAAACTTCAGATTATTGCTCAGTGAGAGAATAAGCTGTAAGTGCTCTGACCTCACCACATCACTAAATTTTTATGTTCGTGGACAATACTGTATTGTGGAAACAAAAAGCACTAGCTGCAGCCTTCTATTATCAATCAGCCAGCAGCACAGCAATAAAGTTATGTAACTCTCACTCTCAGAAGCACATAAATCAGTACCAGTGGGTGAGGAGCAGAAATGGACAGACAGACCTTGATGTTTAAATTCCTCAAAATTACTTCGTCCGTAAATGGCTGAGTTAAGCAATGTGAGTGACAGCATATCACGATTGTATCTGTATTTCCCAAAACCTTAAAGAGGCATCTTAAACCACAGCAAGTCAGGGAAAGCACAACAGCTTGGCAATTGCAACTGCTTGGTATTTTTAAAAGTAGTTTTCAATTTCTAGCTGATGTCATTTGCTGAAATGAATAGGATCCATGCAATTGTGGCACATAGTGTGTGTTCCTAAGGCTCGGGCCTCAGCCTTTCAAATTAATTCAATTATGTCTTAAAGTCCTACTGTATCAACCTGGGGCTGGTTTTTAGATATGCTTATTTAGATATGCTTATTTAATTTTTATTTTTGTGCAGATGCTTCTTTACCTCCAATCCTCCCCACCTGCCTTAGGGAAGGTTGTTTATGGCTTCTTTGGCTTTTTTTCCCCTGTTGGTTCTTTGGGAAGGGCGTTTTTTGCTTTTTATTCGGTTGTTTTGGTTAAGTTTTGTTGCTTTGTTTGGATTTTTAGGCTTTGTTGGGCTCTGTTTGGGTTTTTGATGTTTTTGGCATTGTCACGCTTTTAATTTTGTCATGGGAAGGAGAAGGAACAAAGTGTCTGCGGACATAGCTGCACGCAGAGGGATGTGCGGGCACACCTGTGCTATGGCACTCACACGTAAAGGCTCTCTCGCGTACAGGTACTCGCAGGAACAGGTACAGGCGCACATTTATTCCCAATCACAGGCGTTAGGAGGGTGGGGAACAGCGGGAAACCGGGAGCAGCCACGGGCTCGGCGCCAGCGGCTGCGCGGTCCCGGAGCGCCCCCTGCTGCCCATCCGCCGCCACGCCGCCGTGCTGGAAGGACAGCCGGGATCCTCGGGACACGGATACTGGGATCCTCGAGACACGGACACCCCGGATCCTCGGGACACGGACACCCGGGATCCTCGGGACACGGACACCCGGGATCCTCGGGACACGGATACTGGGATCCTCGGGACACGGACACCCGGGATCATCGGGACACGGACACCCGGGATCCTCGGGACACGGACACCCGGGATCCTCGGAACGCGGACAGCCGGGATCCTCGGGACACGGATACCTGGGTTCCTCGGGACACGGACACTTGGGATTCTCGGGACACCCGTGATCCTCTGGACATGGATACCTGGGGTCGGGACACAGATCTTTGGGACAGGTCTCACACCTGCCTTTGATGGAAGCATGTCCCAGGTACCCACCCGACCAGCTGGAATTTTCCTGAAAGCACACTGCACATGGCTAGTAAAAACTCTGTTGTCTGAAATGAGCACAAGGGACCTTACTGTAGCTCCAGGAGAAGACTGGCCTGATGTCCTTCCTTAGGCAGGGAAGAGCCATGGGTCTCACAGCCAGGGACCTTCTCCATCCCTCTGCTAGAAGCATCTTCCAGTTTGGGCTGAAAAGTAGATGACCCAAAGCCCAACGTTTCCACGGGGAAATTCTCATGCTTTCTGGCCACCTCTCTGCAGTCTAACCCTTTTGCCCCTGCTTTCTCAGCAGAGCATATTCCCTTCTAGTGTATGAAGGGAGTCTGTGACACCAAAATACAATATACATTGAATAGCAGCATTGCCTATGATATATAATGATATATGAGGATTTTCCTCACAGCTTCACAGGTTTTCTTGTCATTTCTCTGCCACAGCAAGTGACAGGGATTTGTAATTGTGCATATTTTGAAAAGATGAGAGGAAATGATTCCTGCAGCTGAACTTACACCTATGCAGAGCTGACTGTGGGAGCTGAGACCTAGTATTCCTACCCTAAGAGTTTGGGCATGAGCACATCACAGCAATCTGGAGCCAAGGCAAGTGGAGGTAGTGAAACTGTCCACATTACTCAGATTAATAAGAGACGAACATTAAATACTCTCACCTACCCTCAAATACACAACTGGTCAATGGGCAGGGTGAAAAGTTAGTGACAAGGTGTGCAGTGAGATTGAACCTCCTTCAAACCTGCTCTCCACCTTGACGGGGTGGGGCATGGATTATGTTGCCTTTGAACCCAAGGTTGATTTTTTGGCCTTCTGGCCTATGCGGAAATTCTCTGCTACATGTTCAAAGCATGTGGTGACCTGACTTCATTCTAGGATTGTCAGATACTCTGGATTATATAGGATACCTGATGTTATATTTGCATTAAAATTCCTGCATTAAAAGTTTATGAATAATGGACTTCCTTGGAGGTTCACTGCATCCACTGCTTGTCTGACAACCCACAGCCTGAAAATCCAGAGACACAGCTGTTGCACACAAGCAAATAAATAATGTATTTACTGTAAAATTACCCTCCATGCACAATGAGGTGCAACACACTCGCATGCACAAATGCAGCTCATCAGAGAATATCCCAGGTTTTCATAAACAAAATGTACCAGCCCTGCCTGATGTGCAGCCCTGTTTCTGCAAAAGAAAATATCTTACCATGGGCTGCTGGCTTATAAATCATGGGGTTTATTTTTCCATTGCAGGAATGTGCTGCAGATTTATAAAACATTTAAGACCCTGTGGTTAATGTTTCCTCTGGTCATGAATATCCTCAGGGACCAAAACATTGTTTAATCTTCTATAAAAATAACCATGATTTATACAAAAGTTGTTTGAAACTTATTTCTTCTATTAGCAATACCATTGAATGTCAAAACCAGAACCTAGATTTATCTACCATTCGTGCTGTCCATATAATATATAATGCTGTGTGCATTAAGTAAGGAAAAAAAGTAAATATTGCTCCTGTTGAGTGAAGGTCTACAGGTAGATAGTTTAATTTCTAAGGTGATTTGGATCTAGATTAACATCCAGCAGCCATATGAGTTAATAGAGCCCTAGTGTGCTATAGGTCTGAAGCACTCCTTGTCTGTAAAGTGACTTTGTAAGTCAAAATCAAACACCAGGAAAAAACCCCCCCAGCCAATGAACCAAACAAAAAACAAGCTTTGTTTGCTTTGTCTGGCTGCCAGAGTGCTTCTTGGATTTCCTCATGTGGTTCAGGTTGGACACCAGGGACACTAAAATCACCAGCTTTTAAAAAACTGTTGTGGAAAAATAAGATACAAACTGGGAATCCAAATTAGAACCTGCAATTTTAGAAGTTCTGAATATGTCTGTAAAAATGGGGTGACCAAGGGGCATGTGTGTTATCAGGTCTCACAGGCTCCATTCCCCAGAAGTTACTGGAGAAAACATTCTTTCTCTCTGACCTGCAGACTCTGAAGGCAACATGTCTTTTTCCATCGTGCTACATGTCCAGTCATTTACAGACTTAGCAGTGACCTTGAGGCCACCCTCCACCAGGAACCAGCCCATTCCTACCAGCAGAACAGGCCCTAGGTCCCAGTCTGAACTAAATCAGCTTTGCACAGCCGTCAGGAACAAGAAATAACAGGGGAAAAAAATGGGGTTCAACATCAACATCTGGGATGATACGTACAAGCAGGGAAGGCAGCGATAAATATTTGTGTTTAGTCACTTCTCAAGGGGCACATTAAAGGAAGAAGTGTGTTTGTTATTCCCAGTCAGGAACAACAGTGGGGCTTGGGGACTGAGGTTGAAAGTGCGTATCAGTAATTCAGTGTAGAATATATTATTATAGGGATTTGGTGTAATTATCAAAAGCAAAACAAAGAAATGAAGAAAAATTCATTCCAGCTCTCAAATTACATTTGGTCTGACAGTCTTTCCCCCTGCCCCTTGCCTTTTTATTTGAGAACCAGAAGCAGAGTCTTTGTGCACCTCTGCACATTCATTTTTCAAGCCTATCTGAGAACCTCAGACTTTTCTGCACAGAGAAAGAAGATGTGAGGAAAAAGAAGTTACTAAGCTGAAAACGGTTTTCTCTAAGAAAACAAGCTTAGTTAATGATCACAGGAAGTTCAGAATTAGAGTTACATTTTAACATGTTCTCAGATACCATAGATATGGTAAAACTTCAGAATGTTGCTAATCTGCTCAAGAAACCAGAACTTGCCTCATGAAGACAGTGCAACAAGCATAGGAATGTAAACAGAGGATTATTGGTGTTTCTGATTGTGTTGAACTAAAAAATTCCCTTGCTTTTAAGTTCTATGTTAATACAGGGAAGTACATGACTACAAAACTCATGTGCTTGAGTTCTACCTGACTTATGTACGTATTATTTCACTCTCCATTCAAGAGCAATGCTAATTTGTAGTATCAGTGAGTGCAATTCAAAATGCAACTTTCAAATCAGTGCAATTGTCATGACATCAAGAAAGGTAAAGATGAGCCTTTGGTTTCAAACCTCCTTTCATAAACTCTATGACTGTGCCATCTGTAGGGCAGCCAGAGAGAAGGATGGATTGAATCCATGAAGTGAGGAGAAAGATGAAAGAGAGATTCCGCTGACATTACCTGGTGCAGCCTCCCTGGGTCAGCTGGTATTAGCAGAGAAATGGGCTTTGTTTAGTGAAAGATGCCCTACTGTTTTGATGCTCTTTCTTGTCAGGAAAGAGAGATTGCTAGCACCAAGCTCTCATTTACTCTGTAAGTTTACCTGCTGTGACAGATCTCTGAAAAGGAGACTCAAGAGCCAGCATGGATCTCAAAAGCAAGCAAGCAAGCAGACCACAACAACAACAAAACCAACAAAAAAACTCCCACAACAACAATAAACCCACAAACAAGCAAACAAATTTATTAATTTAATCTTGCCCTTACTTTGGTCATCCTAGCAAGGATTGTCTTTCCTCTTTCTCCTTTCTTTTCCCCCTTAACTTTTCGACTATTCTTAGCTATTGAGATCCTACTATCATTTGCTGGCAGAATTATTTAGGTTTTATTTTACTGTAATTCTTGGCAGCTGTCCTTACTGAAACTCTCAGTTGCCAAATGAAGTAAAAACAGATACAAAAATGTTCAATATCTATGCATTAAAAAAAGATAATCATTCTAGCAATAAAGAATTGTCTTAATTGTGGTTTCCTTTGCTATCTAAATGGCTCTTATGGGCAAATCACAAATCTTAGCAGCAGAAGTGAAGTGGGGAAAGAACTACGTTCTCTCTAATTTTAATGAAATTATGTAGGATACCCATGCTATCAGAAATGCTAGAATTGTTCAGCAGAACTTCTTGTGATCTTCTTCCTCAAAGGTGAGGGTGGCCTTTCATTAGATAATAGCCATGGCATTAATTCTAGGGGACACAAATTGTAAATGTCAAGCCCACCAATATCATAATCGAGATATTTTTAATCAGGATAGAGGAAAATAGATATACATACACTCATGAGATGTAAAAAGGAAAAGACTGCTGAAAAGCAAGTGTACATCACTCTTCCACTTAACCTTCCCCACATGGTCCTCAGAATCCTTCACAAAACAGAAAAACAAACAAACAAACAAGTGGATCCCTCTCATTTTACTATCTGTTTTGGAAATCAATGCAGATAAGATGTTAAACATTTGAGGTTTCAGGCTCACACAGGAAATCTCATCAGAAAGGGAGTACGGTCCCAAGCAAGTTCCCTCCTCCCCAACTGACAATTTAATGGGACTAGATTTCCAGCTCCCTTCTCCTGACTCCAGGGGCAGCAACTGCCCTGTCAGAGCCCACTGTGCTGGGTAAGCCCCACCAGATAGCTGGCACAGCACAGTCTCCTACAAACTTATTTTTAAGACAGCAATTCATAGCAATCCAAAATGGCCTGGAAATGATCTATCGTAATTGAATAGATTCTATGTTCAGTTTTATTGGCTAAAAAGCTACACTTAATGAAAACAGGATGTAATTCTACACACATTTGACTGGTATTATTTGTGGCAGAAAGTGTAGTAAACATAAGGTCAAGAAGCAAATTTAACCTTAGTCTATATTTATCAATTAATTTCAGTGGCTGCAAAAGAGCTCTGGTTTTGTCCCTAATAAAAATAATTATATTCCATAGATAATGCACTCAGAATGCATCATGATATCCCTGTAGATAAGAGCAAAAAGAAGAATTTGGACCCAAATAAAAGGCACAGCAATGAGAAGAAATCTCATTCTGAGCAAAAATCTTTCTACTTGGTTACCACGCAATCTAATTCTGACAGTGCACTCAACTTGAAAAATGACATCCCCATCTCTAAGAATTGAAAGGTGGCAGAAAAAGCCAGCACTCGGTGCTTTAGTCTAAAGCAATTATGAGCTCCTCACAAGCTCAAAGACAAGAATTGATTTTCATTTCTAGATTATCAAGAGATGGGGGCAAGGAGGTCAGGAAATCTGACCCTATCTTGACCTGCTGGATTGGATTGTTCTCAGACCTGTTCAATATTGAAAAGGATTGTTTGGGATGGGAGAGAGGGAGGAGGAGGAGAAGAGAAATCCTTTGGCGTATTTTGTGCCCACTGGTATCTAAGCATCTTTTCTTTTACCTTGCTTTATGGTATTAATAATTCAATATCTAATTTTTTAAGGTGCTTATTTGAAAGGCAATTCCCCATGAGTCACCAAATCTGATAAAGACAGCAAAAAAGGCAGACTTCTGAATCAAGGGAGTGTAAAAGTGATATAGAAATAAGCACAGCCTGGCCTCAGAGGGGACCTGTAAATCTTTCGATCACTCCTGTGCTATACATATACCTATACCTATACCTATAAACCAACCAGTTGTCCTATATTTTTTGCTGTTGTGATGATCCAACATTTGTAACACCATCTGTTTCAAAAGGCTTCAAATCATTGCACCATTACTTGGTTTCCACAGAAATTCTGCCATTTAACAAGGTGAAACACTTGCAGCTATGCTTTAAACTGAAATAAGATGAAACCTTGCTAATTCAAGTTAATAGTTCATCACCACTCAGACCACTGAAAACTGGAATTACTGTAACATTGCTTTATTTTTCTGTAGGCGCTTTAGATAAACTCATGTGCTTTTCCTTTTTTCTCACGTTACAAAGGAGTATTTTGTCTACAAGGAATAATACACAAGTTAAACAATATCTTCAAGAAGTAGGTATGAAAAATATAAACTTTGTAGAGGAACTCAAAGCACCAGGGGTTTAGGAATAGCTTAAACACTAAGCCACTGTTGTGTTTTAACCTGGTAGGCAACTAAACACCCCATAGCCATTCACTCATTTCTCTCCTCCTCAGTGGGGTGGTGGAGAGAATTGGACAAAAATTTGTGGATTGGGATACAGACAGTTTAATAGGACAGAAAAGGAATGGAAAATAGTTATAATAATTATAACAATAAGAAGAACTCTAAAATAATTAGAATTTACCAAACAAATGGTGCACAGTGCTATTGCTCACCACTCACTGCTCAGACAATTCCTAAGCAGCCCCCTCTGGCCAGTGTCCCCCCAGTTTATATACTGGGGTATATACGGCATATGGTATGGAAAAACTCTTTGTCCAGTTTGGATCAGATGTCGTGGTTCCTCCCAAATTCTTGTGCCAACAGCCCACTCGCTGGGGCAATATGAGAACTTAAAGAGTCCTTGACCACTGCTTAGCAACAACTAAAACTTCAATGTGTTATTAACATTCTAGATCCATTATTAACATTCTAGATCCATGTTATTCTCATTCTAGATCCAAAACACAGCACTGTGCCAGCTACTGGGAAAAAAATTAACTCTATCCCAGCTGAAACCAGGACACTTTTTGTGTGGATTAACATAAATCACTTCCAGCACAGCTAATTTCTTCAGGTACAGGATACCTCTCTCCATGTTGATCCACTTGCCTGGGTGATATATAATATCTTCCTGGAATGGATACTTTTCTTCTCTCCTGAAGGCACCTCCAGACGCTGAGGCCTCATGCCCCTTTTCCAATCACTTTGTCAATGCCCACTTCCCTAGAAACAGATCCCAGCTTTCTGGCATCCCTACTCTCTAAGTCCAGGCTACTGGCCCAGTTACCCCAGCATTGGAACAGATGGATGACAATGTGCTCACCTGGAAGGTGGCTGAAATCTCTTCACATATCCAGCTGCAAACACAGGCATAGAGACTGGGTGGTTACTACCTTGTTTGAGTTCTGTCTGTTTTTCCTTCTTCTCGTGATGGCCTTGCCTCGGAGTAGTCTGCCTCATCCACTTCTTCCCTTAAGTAACAAAAAAGTTTCTTGCCTTATGAGATGAGTTGACTTTTGCTTCCACCATTTCTTCATGTGTATAAGAATGGCTGATAATGACATAAGTTGGCTCTCTGATTCAGCCACCTCATGGGAGTTGGAGTAGCTGCAATTCTGTCACTTTGTTGTCAGATTAAGTGACCTTCTCTTGCCCTTGAGGGTAGTGAGTAGTGTTGGACAGGACTCAGTGGATGTGGGCCAGGCCTCAGCATGTTGCAGTGATTTGTGTCTCTCAGGAGTTGCCTGTGTGACAGCTCACTTTTACCAAATATTTTGCTAGTTTTTCAGGGTTCTGCTCAGGGTTGAAGTCCAAAAACATTGGAGGTGCCTTGGTACTTGACTGTACTATCCCATACACCCTGACACTCACAATTGTCCACCCTCCAGGTAGATCTCTGGGTGGTATTCTTAAATAGATGTTTAAACAAGATCTGGAGCACATTCAGTAATATAAGACACATCAACAGGAACATACTAGTCTGAACATTCCAATAATATTCTATATTCTCAAAAGCTATAGTAACTAGCCTGGAGAATAAGGAAAAGGGGAAGACAAAAAGGAAGAAAGGAGAAAAGGAGGGTGAGGGAGTGGGAGACACCTTCCCCCACTTTGTCTTGCCCATAGCTTGGTCCTCTAAGCAGAAGTCATAAATTACTACTTCTTTCTGAGTAATGGCTCCCAGAGTATGAAGATGAGGGCAGTCTGCCTACAGATATCAGATTAGTCTCATGACCAGCAATTTTATCATATCATAAGCCAGTGTTACAAATGACAACAAAATGATAAACCTTAACCCAGCCCCCAGGGGTGACAAATTCCACAAGAGGGAACATTTACAGCAAGTAACGTGCTACATAGTGCAACTCTGAGAACAAGTGCAACAACTTTGTGAGCAAATAAATCAACACTGTGATGAGTGACTATTAAACGAATATAATTGAATGTTTATAAAAATTTGTTTTAAAACACTCTGGTCAGACCTGTCATTATCTTCACCCTCTTGGTGCTATGTTGGGTGTCAGAAAAATGGCTGCTGTGGTTTAACCTGGCTGGCAACTAAATACTACAGCTTGCTCATTTATTTTCCCTCTCCCTACAGCAGGACAGGGGAGAGATTCAAAAAGAAAGATTAAAATTTGTGCAATAAAGATGGTTTAATAAGACAGAAAAGGAAGGAGGAAAATAATAATATTATTAATAACAATAATAATGATAGTAGTAGTAGCAGCAGCAGCAGTAGTAGTAATAGTAGTAGTAGTTGCTGTTGTTGTATACAAAATAACTATGCACAGTGTTATTGCTCAGCACTCACTGACTGATGCTTAGACAGTTCCTGAGTAGTGGCCTCTGACCAGCTGTCTCCCCAGTTTGCATACTGAGCATGCTGTCATATGCTATGGAATATTCTTTGTCCAGTTTGGGTCAGTTGTCCCAGCTGTGTCCCCTCTCAACTTCTTGTGCCCCCAGCCTGCTCCCTGGCAGGGCAATATGAGATGCTGCAGTCCTTGACCACTGCTTAGCAACAACTAAAACATTGGTGTGTTATCAACATCATTCTCATGCTAAACCCAAAACACAGCACTGCACCAGCTACTGGAAAGTAAATAAACTGTCTCCCAGCTGAAACCAGGGCACCCAACCGTTCAGATTAATCAGTTCCAGATAGTGGACTCCCAGTCTAAAGACTGTATGGGGTGTGTACAGTCAGCCACCACTAAGATATTGCCATTTCTGTCAGAAATGCCACAGCTACTTAACAGCCCACATTGACAGAAGCCCTCAAAGGAGAGAATGTGCAACAAATGCTGAAGTAAACATTGAGCCAACTGTAACTGCAGGACTGCTACAGAGAAATGGAGGTGGTCACTGGGACTGGTGTTACTGCAACCATCTGGTTTCCCAAACCTTCAGGAAAAATGAGGGTTTTACGAAAGCGTCATGGATGGAGCCAAGCACAGCCATTGCAGCTAAGTGTAGGCATTCGGGGCAGTGGGGCAGCCACTAACACACACAGAAATTATGTATTCTGTAAGAATCTGTCTGGCTAATACATTATCGTGCCCAGCTTTTTCACTCCAATTTTAATCTGATGTCTACCTTTAAAACAAGAATAAACAGGCCACTTTGCCTTTTGCTTGATGTATTACTGTCCCTAATCAAGCAAAAATTGGAATGAAAATGTCTAAAATGTCCCAAAGTAGATCTCTGCTTCTGCTAGACCTTTTCACTAAGCCTTACAATTTGGTCTATGCAAGTAGACCATATTCAAAATAACAAATGAACATGTAAGTGTGATTCTAGTGTTGTGATTCTTGATTCTCAAGCAGGAATGTGAGGCACAATGGGGCTGCATACATAAATGCTGTAAAATTAGTGCAGACAGCTGGCAAATCATTAATTAACAGCAGTAATGATTTCAAACCAGAGCTCTGGGGACTCCACAGGAAATAGGAAGTACACTGGTCCTGCTTTCATTTATGCCTCTGACTTTGTTTCTTCACCATAAATAAGAAGAAAAAAAACAATCCATGTCTGAGCCAGGATATCACACAAGCCACAACCATTAGTCCTTGAGATAATGCACACTCTGAAGGAGTCACAGCACAGAAAGTGCTTCTTCAAGTATGCTCCAGCATCAGACCGATACAAGAATGACTCTGGAATCCTATGCATACAGTGCTAGATAATTAATCACAAAGACTATTCTAAATAATTCAAAATTAAAAAAAAAAAAAAGATAGATTTCTCCCCTTCTTTTGTAGCCTAATTTTAACATATTAGATGATTCATATTGCTCCCTGGATTGTCCCCAGGAGTATCACACAAATGGAACTGCACATAAATGCTAAGCTAATATGTAAATGAGAAATAATCTTAAGATTTATCTATGAACTCCAGCTTCTTTTAGCAAATTAATTCATTGACAGCAGAAGGGTTACTGTCTCTCTGTGAAACATAAGAGGGAAAATGTTGGTTCACAGAAGATTTATTTCCATAATAGACCTAACAGGTCCAATAATTATTATAGTTCACCATGTTGTTCCTGAGTTTGTGCTGAAGATTGCATTCCCTGTTAGCATAAAATATATCTGCAGGGAAAAGACAAGGGGAACAATTTAAAATGCGTAATATTTTCTCCTGAGGACGAACTCTACTAGAGTAGCATCTCCATATGCACAAGATGGAAGTGATAATCTGGAAATTATGTACTAGTAAAGCTCTGGGGAACAGGCAAAGAACAGTTATGCTACAGCGATGGACAAAATGGCTGCCCTAAATGTGCCATTTGTGCTATCCTTTCTACAATTACAAACCAAAAAAAGAAAAAGCCCCAAAAAACCAAACCAAAACGAAACAAAAGCAAGCAGTTCTTTCTGTTTTGAGCTGGCAACACTACGGGTCCTATCACCCCAGAGCCAGCCCCAGCCTTTCTGGCACCCTTGGGCAGGTAGGGGTGTGAGGGCAGGGGTTTGGATAGAGAAAACCATACACACAGACTGCCCAGGGCTGGGTGGAGGCAGAGTGTGGGCACCTCCAGGTCACCCAGGCTCCATGGGGCTGCAGCCCTGCCTCTCTCTGTGCAGTTAGCACAGCAATCCCAGAGCTGTATGCCACGTGCTGTATGGGAACGGGGATGGCAAATGCATGGGAATGCCCACGGAATGGCAAAACCTGTGCCTTTTCTGCCTCCATGGGAAAAGACTGAACCTTACACCTGTCCCTGATTTTCTGCGTGGGAAACACACCAGTTTCCCTGTGCCTCTGCAGTCGCCGTGTGTGGGCTGGCGAAGGGCAAGAAGATTTTACTCTTGGCTATTTTCTTTTTTCTGTTGATATGGATCAAGATTTCCAACGGTTAAAAATACATGGAATGGGTATTTTGACTTATTGGTGAGGAAAGGGACTGAGTGACCTAAAACGTTTTACAAAATGGTTTAGCACTGGGAAAAAACCCCACAAACAAACCTGAACTGTTAATATAACTGTATATTTAAACTATAGACCCGGCTAGAAGAGGTAAATTTCCCTTGTGTTCAGAGGAAGTGCTGATCTGAGCTAATACAGCTCGTGTCTCTCTAGGATGTCATTCATTCCTGGCGTTTTCCTTGCTCTGTTTCCCTTTTATCCGTTCTGGTTTGCTGCCAGGTGATTCAAACCGAGGGCTGAGGCAGCACTTGGGGGCTGCGGTTCAGTGTTCTGCAGTCCGCAACCCTCCTGCGGCAGATTAAAGAATTACCTCAGAGCCTGCTTTTCTGCACGGGCGCTAACACAGCTCTCCTGCTCCGAGAGGGGAGAGCTGCGAACCCGCTTGCATTTCCCAGAGCAGCGAGGTTGGGCTCCAGAGCTTGTGCTACCACCTGGACAAACCTGAAACCATGCACACTAACGGAGTTTTGGCTGTCTTAATGATTTTAGTGTCTTAATGTCACATGACACTTCTGGTTTTTTATTCTGTGCTCCAGCAATGTCCAGGATGACATTCACAATTATAAAGACCTGGTGTTTGTAAAGCTATAAGAACATAGGTTTCTGGGGTTTTTTGAAGAAGACAAGATAAGGTTTATAGAAGCCCTGTGACAGGGGGTTCACAGTGAACAGTCAAGGCATGTGAGTGTGATAGACTCCACCAGGAGTGAATAATTCAAACAGAATTAGAGGCGCAGTTCTGGAACCATTATAATGGACTGAAATGAAATTAATTCCTTAGCTGACTCTCACTTACAGCACCAAAGTGTAAAGTAATTCTAGTCCATCAGAGATCATGATCAGAAGATCTCTATTACTGCATTTCAAAAGCTCATGGCTTGGAGAAAGCCCCAAACAAAAGAAGGAAAAAACCCCTCACTTAACTGTTACTACAGTGTGCTTTAAATGAGCTCTTTTTTTTTTCCCCTCATGTCTGGAAAGCACACTTTCTGCATTTAGTTTACTTTAAAGTAGACTTCAGTTTGTGCTTGATATAGGGAGAATTGTTCTTCTGACATAGCCATGAATTGTCCCTGATATTTTTGAATTCCATCTACAGGCTGAATGTTTCTGGAGCAAGAGCTCTGCAATTTCTGCCTCTGTTTCTGTTATTGTTTCTACACAATGCTCTGTATTTCTGAAAGTCTTTCTGTAGTGACATCTGGAGCATTGCAGACAAAATTCTTAACCTCCTTCAGTGAGGCAAACTCTGAGTTACTATCTACAGACCTGTAAATCGAGAGAGGGTCACACACCTAGTGGGTCCCCAGGGTCAGAAACAGAAACCAGGAATTACACTCTGCTATCCTGTCCTCATAACCAGGGAGTACAGCTTCATGTGTAAACCACTCTTGAATCTCTGTTGCAAAAGTTTTCACTTATGGACTCCCCACGCAGTTAACTGCTTCCCTCTTTCTGTGAGCAACTACCTATTTAACATATTGGAGTGAAATAAATAAGTGTGGAAGAAAACATCTGTTTCTCCAACATGCGTAAAACAGACATCATCTGCAAAATGTGTTTAGTAGCAGTTGTGCAAACCACAATAACTGTAATATGAGAAAAATAGATCTAATTAGATTTCATGCTTATTCATTCTTTGGCATTGCATGAAATACAGTGTATGATTCCTTTAGGGCATAATCCAATGCCTGTCAGTCATTGGGAAAATGCTCACTTATTTTATGGTGGAACAGATCTTGAATGAAGCAGGGAATATGATTTAAGATATTCAAAAAGCAAAATACCTGTAAGGGTAGGCAAAATTAAAAGTGGATTTATTTAGACAGATATCAGTCCCAGATGATGAGAAAAATGACACAATGAGTAACTCCATGATAAAGAAGTACACAAAACCCTGCACCAGGAAACATAATTTCCAACAGTGTAAATCTAGTCCTTGTTTTACACCCTGGTGTATAAGTGTTTCTATCCATTATACATGCCTGTATTGCAGGTTCTTTGGTTGTTTTTGTTTTTTGGGGTTTTTTTTGTGTTTTTTTGGGGGGCATGGTGGTTGGTTTGGGGG
>VZUI01053983.1:0-27109 GCA_013401135.1 Cettia cetti
GAATATCCAAAATACAAATACATATTCATAACCTTGGTACATCCCATTCCCCGCTTCGTATGGTAATTAGCAAAAAAAGCAATTAAGCATGCATAGTTTGTCCTTTGAAATGGGTTGGTGGTCTCATTCAAGAGGAGTGGGTTTAAAATGAGGAAGTAAAATGACTCTTCATCGCCCTGAACTTTCTACCTTTTCAATGCAAATGTGACAAATGAGTGTTGGTAGGACTCCCATTTCCTTAGGTACGGTGGCTTTCAATAAGTTTCAGCATTTGGGAGTCTCTGTAATTACCCTGTGTTCCTAAACCTATTTATCAGATTTCCTATTTATTGTTGTAAGCACAGCTAAACAAACATAAAATTGACAAGCAATCAATCATTTGGAAAAAGTTAACTCAAGCTTAATCTTCTTTAGCTAACTACAAAGCTTTTAATTAACTTCAACAACCATAAGGCTTATTTTTAACTAAAATTTTAATTTCTCTAAAATTCTACATTCTCTAAAGTCTATGTCTCACCAGAATCACAGGATCTCTTTAGTTTGGGAAAGACCTGTGACATCATCGAGTTAAACCTATGACCGAACACCACCTTGTCAACTAAACCATGGCACTGAGTGCCAAGTCCAGTCTTTCCTTAACCACCTCCTGGGCAGTTTATTCCAATGTCTGATCACCCTTTCTATGAAAAACTGCTTCCTAATGTCAAACCTAAACCTCTTCTGGCACAGCTTAACATTATCTCTTCTTGTCCTGTCACTTGTTACTCGGGAAGAGACCAAGAAGAGACCTCACTGCAGCCTCCTTTCAGGGAGTTGTTGGGAGTGGTGAGGTCTCCACCAAGCCTCCTTCTCTCCAGGGTAAACACTCCCAGCTCCCTCAGCCGCTCCTCACAGGTCTTGTGCTCCAGACCCTTCACCAGCTTCGCTGCTCTTCTCTGAAGGCAAGTTCTGAGTTCCTGCTGTCCCACCTGACCCCTGGTCACCATCTCCAGTCCCAGAGCGCACACAGTGCGCACAAAGCTGAAGTGTTTCTCAAAACATGAGTGCACTGCGGTGGTGGTGGTGTGGCACTGCCATAATTCACCTTCTGGTTATTATTTTTTCCATAGTTAATATCTTAATTTTCTGTTCAGGTTCTGTACTGAGCCAGTATTTTCACGGGATTGTGAATGAGCAGCCCCTTGGGGACCTGTCAGAGCTGGCAGAGCAGCTCTGACAGGTCCCCTGTGTATCATTTTCCCCCTGTGTATCATTTTACACTCTCTATATTAAATTTGCCAGCTATTACCTGGTGCCATAATGTTGTTATTTCTTTCTTTGTGGTCAATAAACCCCTCAGCTGTACTATATGAATAGCCCAGTATCCTCAAGAGACCGTGCCACCCCATTGTCTGTGCCTTTCTCTGGACATCGTCTGTGCCTATCTCATGGCTGGGCTGTAACACACAAGTATGGCTCGTGCTACTGATCCTGGCAAGAAGGGCTCCTCTAGGGCTTCTCTCACTAAGGCTGTTTCTCTTCTCTACTTTCTGTACTTTTAATTAATACTTCTGGTACAAGAAATCCACCCATTCCTGTTTTTCAGCTTACAGCTGTTACTGCTTACAGCTCTAGCTGCTTGCCTGCTGAAAATTTCAGCAGATCACATTGAAATAACTTCCCTTTGTTATCTGCTTTTATTTAAAAAGCCCATTGTGAAACAAAATTTCATATTAAGTCTCATTCATATAGCAGATTTCTACATTTATTTCCTATATATCTACTAAAGTTATTTTAAAAAATATTTTCTACTAATTTGCCTGGTATGGGCATCACATTTAATAGTTCACAAGATCTTCTTTAAAAGTGGTAAAAAGGGTAGGTTGTAAATATATTTTCAGCATATTAAGAGCACTAGGTCACCACTTCTAAAATGCTAGTGGCTTCTCCATCCTCTATGTATTCTTTTTTTCCAGCTACTGTGTCACTGTATAGTTTCCTATGGGAGTCAGGCGTCTGTGCAGAGCTGAGAAGTCTAGATACTGCAGTGGATTTTAATTGTGGTCCCATTCAGCCCCTGCATCCCAAGTGTTTTGTGATTTCCTATGTATGGCCAAAAAAACCCTCATAGAGAGCCTCTGTCTCCAAGGAAGAAGTGTTTTATGCAGTTACCAGCCTGCTTTGTCTGATGGGCACCCAATGCACTCAGAGACTCTTCCAGCTTTTCTTGCTCTGATCTGTGTATTCCTTGAGGCAGATTTGGGTTGCTTTATGCTCACCCATTGGTATCTGTTTTTACACATGGCACACTGCTGGCTGTGGACTGCAGCACACTGAGGTTATCTTGGAGAGTCAGTAGGTTAAAAAAGAAATCAGGCAGATCGTAAGTGGGATATCTATTAGTCACCAAGACACAGTTCTGGCTTAAGAAGCCCTGGTGCACTAAGAAAGAGCTATTCTATGCTTGCACTGTTAATTCCTGAGGACACTGACATGGGCCACTCTCAGAAAAAGTGGTAATGGACTGTGCAGCTCTTTAGCAGGAGTAAATGATGTTGATAGGTGATTATGATGCATGTATATTAAAATCAAGGCATGCTTTATTGCTGAACTGCTGCACTTTGCATGGGAGAAAGGCATCAAGGCAACCTGCACAAAGTTATGGCACATGTGCTGTTTTTGTTAAACTTACCACTCTCAGGCAAAGACTTCAATTGTCTTACTGTTGGTGCTATGTAGATTTTGAAAATGCAACCAATATTTTAATATTTTGTAGTTTTGTAATGTTTCAGTTTGAAATACTACTTTTTTGGGGGTAGTCTTACTTATAAAATATACATTCTTCTGGTTCACTGCTTTTTGCTTATTTCCTTCTATCTGCCTTACTTATGCATATTTGCACTTGCACAGTTATTGTCTGGAAGCACAGAAGAAGTTATGTTATGGTATCTACAGAAATATCACATTAAATAAACCTCTGACTGTATACATTTTTTAAACAGTGAAGTCAGTACTTCATTCAATTTCCTCTGTGTTTTACCTGATCACTTTCCCGGGATCACTTCTGAATCTTTCACTTCACAAGATACCTGCTGCTGTATGAGCCGTGTTTTCCTTGGAAGATCATGCAGATATTTAATAAGTTTAAAATCTATCTTGTCAGAGGAGAAGGATCACCCTGGCAAGGTTTGCTTTTAAAGGAAAGCCCCTTACATGGTCCCTCCCACAACCCAACAGTAGAGAAGGTCTCACATTAATTTTTAATTGGTAAATACTTTTTTTTCTACACCCATGAAACATAAAAAATATAAACTGATCTAGAATGAAGTGAATTCCCCTGCAATTTCTTTCTTAAAACTAATGATTTGGTGATGAAAGCATGGTTCCTATTGATTCCAGCACGAGAACTCTCACAGGCTAAGGGCCAGAAGCATCACAAGGAAGCCTTGGTTTTATTGATCAGTTTTGTCAATGGTGTCCCATAATGCAGCATGTCCCTCTTGAACTACTTTCTTCCATTACTATGTTCCTTGCAGCTTTCAGTGTTGCTCCAATAGGCTAAAAATAATGGGACACTGGGAAATGATTCCTGGCAAGAAAACAAAATGTTGGACCAGACTTCCTATTAGAGTACGGAAATTTTTTCATAAGAAACAGCATTTGCAGTTGTCAAGTCTTAGAGAACATTTGTCAGCTACTGAGATTCATTAATTAGCCAATTAGTTTCAATAACTTATTCTTTAAGAAGCTATGAGTTTAATGATTGGAGGTTTGTAAAAAAAAAGGAGTAGAAAGTTTAAATCTCCAGCACACTTACATAAGCTGAAAAAGCATTCTGGGCATCAGATCTGAAGGGGGGTAGTTTCCAGCACTCAGTGGCAATGACTGAAAGTTGGAAAGTAGGCAGTAACCTATTTTTCTTGTTCTGCTGGTCAAGAATCATGCATCTGTCACACCCAAGTGCTTGGTTCTGCACAACTTGTGCAAATTTGTATGTAGACCATTATTTTGCAAAGACTGAGTTATTGAAGTGAGTTAAATACAATTCAAAATAAGTCACATTTAGAGCTGCCAATTGTCCAAGGTGTTGCAATTATTGACCCCGCTTGTTCTTTACTAAGACAAAATCATATTTTACATTATTTGTAGCAGATTTTCAATCATTATATACATTTTTTGAATTAAAACCAAATTCTTCGGTCCAGCTCCTGTATAATCTACTATTCATAAATTTACAGGAGAAGATACCCCTTTTTGGGGGGTGGAGGAGGTGTGACTGTGTTTGTGTGTGGGGAACTACATGTGAAACTACTCTTGCCTCTGGCCTTCTGAGGGACAGGCTACCAGAGGCAGAGCTGGGGAGAGGTAAGAAAATATCTTTAAGAAAATTTTACTGCCAAAGAAAATATGAAGTGGAGCTAGACTTTTAGACCAAATGCCAAAACTTTTTACCAAAGTTAGATGTAGCTCATATCTCCCTTCTGTAGCTCCTGTGGCCTCATAGTACATGGACACATGTTAATGAATTAAATATCAGGAACACCTCTAAAAGTTTCCTCCACTGGGACAGGAGATAATATTCCTTTTGCTGTCTTTCTGTGCTCACTTACAGTCTGACAGTGATCTCTACACCAGCTAGTCACTCTTCAGATACCGTTTTAGCCATGGGCAAAGCACAGTAATGCATTTTGGGTGCTGCTCATCTTGTATATGTTGGTTATCTACGTCAGGTAAAAGTGAATCACACCCCAGAAGTGCTTTTGTCTTCCAGTGATTCTCAAGGAAACCTGAAGCAATTCTCACATGTTGCTGTTATTAAAGGTGTGTATTAGTCAGATAAATCCCATCGAGAAAAATACAAGTGCAAATACAAGTGCAAAAAGTTGCTAAAGAAAAATACTATCACGTATAACGAGATAGAAGCCCACCGCGCCAATAGATGGCAGCGTTGTAAATGGTAAAACGGAGCCTGGAACAGCGGCGCAAGGGAGTCTGAGCTGCTTGCTCTGGAGGAGTCAAAGGTCTGCCAAACAGCGCTGCCTCGCCTACCTCTGGCTTGCTAAAATATGCTATCTCCACTCACCTTTCAGATGGCACAAAGTCTACTTTTTCCTTGAAAGCTAACAAAAGAATCTTGAACCAAAGCAAAAGAAAACTGAATATTCAGCTAACTCTTAAATTTCTGTTCCTGGACATTTAACACTGGAACATGTGGCATCACAACTTACGATGATTTAGATGAGGATTTTATGTGGTAATTGTATTCAGTATGTACACACAATAAAATGTTATAATCTTACATTTTCATCTTTCTTTGAATTTTATTCTTTTGGTCTTTAGTAATTGTTTTTATTTAATGTGTCATTATTATTTTGGCATTATTATACAACAAGAACATTTAGCAATTTTTATTAGGAGATGCAGATGGCATAGTACTGTTACTTTTATATGAAAAAAAGTAATTGTTTCACTTTTTTCATTATTATTTTTAACTGAGAAAACATTAATAATGCTTTAAATTCAGGCAGTCAGCAGGTAACATGTGAAAAGGTCGTGGTAAGACTGAAGACTGTAAAGACATCAGAAGATGTGGTCAGGTTTTGATTCCTTTGCCTCCAGAGAGACTCTGCCTTGGATCAGATAAAAGTTGTATAGCCAAATGGCTGTGACCACGGCAGTGAGGGATGGGACTGGATCTGCTGGTAAATCCTGTTCTGTCTAGCTTCCTCCCCTTCAGCAATTCTCCTGGCTTAAGTGCTACTGCATAGAAAGTGTCTGATATCAGCTTCTGCTGCCTGAATGCAGCCCCAAGAAAGAGTGAAGAATCAAACTGTGCTGTACCTATCTTTATTCCCCTTCTCCTTCAGTTTCTGTAACATTACAAACTCTAACAAGATTCCCAAATGCATATAGGATGCACACATACTAAAATACCCCCTCCCCTAATTAATAGAATCTAGTCCACAAAACTCACACAGGTAATTCCCTGTACTAATATTTAGTCCACTCAGTTCTCTGTTATTGTTGTAAAGATTTTGAAATTACTTATCATGACTACATAATAGTCAGCATTTTAATACAGCATTGGTTAGGGGTGTTTTTTTGGCTTGCTTTGTTTATTTGTTTTCCCCTCTGCTTTGATAAACATGGCATATTAGGAATACAACTGGCTTCTTAAAATGTATAGGTTTTATTTTATTTGTGCACTAAATGTCTTTATTGATTTTTGAAATATCGTGAACTGCCTGAGAGGTATGGGTAAGCAGATTCCAACAAAATGAATAGACATCTATGTATAGAAAGTGCTTGTACAAGTCCTGTGACTTGGGATCAGTTTTCTCCATTATTGTGCAAGTGTTAACGTCTGCATAACCTTAAAAATCAGCCTTTGATTGACCAGAGATTAGTCACTGAAGAGCTGAATAACACTTGAATCCAGCTAAAATCAGTCAGTTATGTACTTTGTTGGGTCTTGTAGCTGCTTGATTTCTTAGCATTGCCCTCCATCTTTCCTCTTTTCTTCCTTTCTTCTGTTATTTCTTGTACCTACCTGTTGTGTGGACAGCTATTAACGATGGCTGCTTGTTTGTGAGCCATAGCTCACTCTCACCATGAGTTGTTATTGCAGACTGCCTCACTGATGGTGTTTCCATGACCCTTTGAATTTCCACAATTGTAAATGGCTGTGCTCAGTACAGTGTGTGATAGTAATTCTACACAAAGCTTCATCAAGATCCTGAGACAGACCACAGCATGCTGACCAATCCCCCTGCTACAGGAGCTCTTCCACAAGGTGTTATCTATATCCTCAGTTATCAATGGCTTTAGTCAGAGAGGCTTTGAACTTACACTAGAAATGCCCTGGGAAGGAGTGCAGAGCATAGATTGGGCGTGTACTCATGTTCACCTGCTCCAAATAAGGGGAGACTGCCTGACCCTGCGAATGCATTACTCTCAGACTGAGAACAAGATGTCTGTTACGCTGGTCCAAAAGCTACAGAATGTTTTGGGCACAAGGACAGGAGGTGGCAATGGCTCTTGAGTTAGATGCAAAGGTGGATTATAACCCAGCAAAGTCAGTCTCAGCAGCTTCTAGCAGCCAAGGGTTTGGATAACCCATTTGCTGAGGGGCCAGCACAGCCCTGGGAGGCACAGCTTTGATGTAAGAGTGACTTCTGAACTGCTCATAAGTATCCTGTAGCCAAGGAGATACTCAGTCTCAGGGATCTTGCGGTTTTCCAGGATAGTTCTCTAGGGATTAACATTAGATCTGTGAAACTTGAAGCTGACTGAGGAGCTGACTAACAGGCAGGAGAGGAGAAAAAAAGACAGATGTAGTAGAAGACAAATACAGGACCTTAAAGTCCTTAATTCACAAGGTGGAATCCAAAGCTGAAAGCTGTATCTGTGGTTTTCTGTTCAAACCAGAAAGGCAGTTGGGTGTCCCAGGGAGTTACCAGAAAAAACAGTTACCTGCTACCTGTGTTTATTCTATCAACAACTTTAACCTTCCAGTTGCCTGTACTTCCTTTGCAGTCACTGAAATCCTGCATCTCCAGGAGACAGAGATCATATCTAGCCTCTGAGCTAAGCTTTCTGGCTGCCTCCAATGACCTTCAACCAAATGTAGATACGAGCTTAGGTACTTCTGCTGTGTATTTAAAAGTAGGTGAGAACAAAGTGAAGAAATTGCCATGGAGGGATCTTTATCTGCAGCTGTTCTCTCAGAAAACAACACACCTCTCTTTTTTTATGTGGCAGTGAAGTGAATGTGCCCCCTCTGATTATTGAATAGCTTGCTGAGTACATCACTTCCTTAGAAAATGGAACACTTGGGCCTAATTCCTTTCTAAGCCTCAGAAGCTTAATACTTACCCCCATGAGAACAAACAAACCATTTGCCTCTTGCTGACCTTGAAAGCCTGACTCCTGTTTATAGGCCAGCATCAACATTTTGTTTTTCATTCCAGCTTTTGTATGTGTCCACAGACATTATTTGGCAAGCCATTCTATTGGCCTAGCCAGGGATACTGCAGTGCTCCAGACACAAATATTTTGGCCAACACAGATTAAAAAAAAAAAAAAAATAAAATTAGGAGATCAAATAGCAGGTTTGTTGCAGTAAGAATGACTCATGGAAAAAAGTTAAGTATTTTGAAGATCATCAGTTTGTTTTACTTCATTTTTCTAGTTATGAATTGGACCCAGCTCCTCTGTATAATTACCTCCATTGTGTTATTTCAGTGAAAATGCTCTTCTGGGTTGTTGTTTGCATGGGAACATTGGCTATTGCTCTTTCACTGTAGTTTGTCCTTGTGCAGAAGTACCTGAGGACCCACCACAGTCAAGGTTTCCCTAGGAATGAGGGCATAAGAAGGGAAACAACTTTTCTCATAAAAACTTGGGTGAGGGCTGAGGGAGGTGAGTCATGTTGACCTTGCCTTCAGTATATGCTCACTCTCGGAAATGTCAGAAGTACTTGTCTATGCATCACGTGGTAAATGTGCAGGAAAATCTCTGCTATTGAGGTCTACTCAGGTTGTATCTACTGTTTATGGGGAGACTGCTGATTTTTTTGTGCATAGCAACACCAAGGCAGCTTGGACATACAGGATTTGCTCTACGGCGGATCTCCAGCAGCCTGTCTAGTTCTCAGGTTGGCTGAGCCAATGCTCTGGAGTTGCTTTATGCATAGACAACAAAACCTCAGGAACCCTTGGACTTACAGCAGTACAGAAACTCCAGACAAATGGACCTATACCTCAGATTTCCTCCACCAAAAATTCCCAAATCAGAAAAAGGAGCTTTTCCAGGAGAAAGATCTCCTGGAAACCCAAAGGAATGGCCTACATGAAATGTGTAGATCCTGTTGATTTGTGAGGCATGGATTTCCACAAATCCTGAAGGCTTCACTTAATCATCTTCTTTTCGATCTGAAGAAAATTTGCACGAGAACCTCAGGTATGGCAAATCCTGGTATAGAATAGTGTTGGAAACTCTCAAAATATTTTGGCATATCTAAATTAAATGTCTTTGTACAGAAGCTGGTTTTATAGTACTAGAAGCAAATGTATTTTCCTTTAAGAATTTATTAATTGCTTCTTTTGGATCTCATTATCTGAATTGTATTTGACTGAGACATCCTGAGGATCCTTGAAGGATGGAAAAATGTGAACTTTTAAATAGACTGGATATATGCCACACTTCTGGAATGGCTCCTGTTGATCCTCTATCCTTTAAAGTTCTCTGCCACTTGAGTAATTCTGGTATTGTTTCCTTGGTCTCTGATAAACGTTGTCTATGAAACCTTGGCATCTTTCTCAGAAACAGGTCTTAAATGTCTAGAAGCCTGAACTAGCCAGGAACAATGATGATCCCTTGGTGTCCCTCACATGCTGTTGCTCACTCTCTTAGAGCTCTGGCTGTGTAGAGATGCAAGTGGCAAGTGGTCTAGAAAATGGTAGTGTTTACCTTGCACAAGAAATCAGAACCAGAATGTCTCCACATATACACATACTCCAGTTTTCTCGTTTGGAACTGTCCTTGGGCTTGGAGAGCCCAGAATCCTCTTTCTGCAGCAGTGATATCTCTTTTCCTTCAGGGTCTCTGTTCTGAATTGTAACTATCTTTCTGCCTCCTCTCCCAGACACATCTCTGTTTCTATACTTAGATCAAAATCTTCTGTGTCAATTAAAACTTTTATTGGCTTTCTCAGATTATCCAGAACTTAAGTCAATAATTTCCTGTGTGGCTACTTCTCTCTTTAAGTTTGGGTTTAGGAAAGCAGATGAACAGTATGTAAATGAACATTTTGGCCCATTAAGTGTTCATGTGAATAGAGGATGAAAAATTGTAATGACTGGAAGAGTTCAGCCATTCTGTGGTTTTCATGCTGACTCCTTTTATGTGGTTAGCCTGTAGATGGGGAGAGCTTGAGCTGGACTGGATGAATTGCTCTGGGAGCTCATAACCTCTTCCCTGACATTCTCCCTTCTGAAGATTCAGTGGGCTTTTCCATCTTAAGACAGTGTATGAAATGTATTTATTGCAGCTGACATGCTCAGGATCTCCTTGCTGTGGTCTGAGATGTGTGTGACAAGTTGCCCAGGAGACCTGATGCTCGTGCACAGTCACACCACATGGCCAGAAGTGATGTCTGCAATGGTGCACATAATGACCCTGGTAGAGGAAGGACCTCAGTGAAGCTCCTAAGATGCTGCATGTGTGGTTTTATGAGTGACAAAGTTAGCAGTGAATAGCTGCCCAATGTCTCCATAACAGGTTATGTGACACGTGTTGGCAGAAAGATGGCACCCCTGCTCAGCTATTAGCTCTAAATCACCATCCTTGAAAATTTCAGAACAAAATAAAAATTAAGAGATAAAACAACCAATGACGAGGGAAGGAAAACTCTGGATGTGAAGTGAAATTGCAGTCTTCATGAATCAAACACAGGGAATTCATAATATCAAACTACTTTCAAATTGTACCTACAGAAATTCCACAAGTAATTGAAAAAAAATTTACAGCCAGTCACGGTGAAATAATAAATAGGCACCAAGTATTAATTTCCCGGTCCTTTTATCTGCAAAGAACTGAGCATTTAAATGATTACTGACATCATCCTTCATACAATTTCTGCAGAGCAGTCAACAAAGAACTAATGGCCTGACTGCATCTGTCATACTGTATTGGATTGGGCCAGCATTCAGTAGTGACCCTAAAGACTGTAAAGACTGTAAAAGGCACACAAGTGCATGCATTGCCTTTGCAAATGTTTGATGATAAATTGAGCTGGCAATAATTCCCAAATAATTAATTATGAATTGTTCATCCATTCTCTTAATTAAAAAGTTCTTCACAAGTTCTATCTTCCCTGTTTGGTACCCTATGATTTACTGCTGAAACATCTTCCTCTTAAAAGAGAGCTTGCCATTTCCAGAGAGAGTTGTATAGAATGAGTAATGAAGTACTTTTTATTAAATGACTGTGAAAATCAAAATCTCACTACTAGTTTTTCATGGAGGGCTTATTTTAGAAGAAAGGAGATGCACATGGGATTGAACCAGTGTGACAAGACATCTTCAGCAGTAGAGATGATAATCTACCTCTACAAAATGAGAGACATATTGGTGTGATAAGTAATACTTGCTTTGAAAAAGCAAATGCAATACTTGCCTGTTCAATTTCCCAGGCTTGAATGTACACATAGTCTTACCAAAGAAACCACTTGCTTTATTTCCGGTATTTCTTATTAGATTTGTTTTAGGTTGTACCTGGAAACAGCATCAAGCTGCCATACACACTGTACAGACACCAGATACACAAACCCACCATGAATATGAGCATTGCCCTATTGTGGAAAAGGAGACAGAGATTATTATTTATACTGTAAGTAGTTGGAAGGTGTTCAAATGCTGCTGTAATGGATGCAAAATGACATAAGTAGATAGATCCAGAGGTAGTTCCAGAGATTTATTCCTGAGAACATAATTCCAGTCCACAAATTAGCATTCTGTGATACATTTAAAACAAACAAACAAACAAAAAACCCCACAAACCTTGTGCACTTGCATTGTTATTTTACAGGTTTATGGGGACATTATGAAATGCCTTCAAGACTTTTTTTTTTCTGTATTTAGAATACTGTTCCTAGGAAGCAACAATTTATGAGAGTACAAACAATGAAAATCCTCTCAGAATCTTTCTGGCTGTCTTAGCTTGTACAGAATTACCAAGGCTTATTTTATTACTATTGATTTAATGGTGTTAGGTTTTCAGAAGATATTTTCAGGAATGAATGCAACCATATTTCTAGGTTTTATCCTTTTTCGGAACAGCAAGGGCCTGTTCTTACTTTGAACAATACAGAGGCCATGCTTTCACCACCTAAAATTACAAGAGTTTCTGTAGAATTTTTGCAGTACTGCATGAATCCTCAGGTAAGGTAGCACCCTTTCTTCCAGCTGCAGTTACTCTGAGCTGATGTCATTTACTCTCCCTCTTTCAGAAGTTCTATGGGTGAGCCAGTCCTGAGGATTGGTCAGGAGAAAGCAAAGAGGAGCAGCATATCTGCTTGCAAGTGTGAGTGTGAGAGGAGGAAGAGGCAGCAGTGTGACAGCATATTTATAGGGCAGCAGTAGGAGATGGCAACTGCTGATTCTGTGTGCCAAGGTCTGAGTTATTTGAGTATGAGATGATGCTCAGAACAGTTTGTCCTACCACACGGAGCTGCTTGCTTGGAAATAAACAGTTTTTGATGTATCAGTCTAGTTCCGGCCTTGTGGGTTGTTAACAGGATACAGCCTGCACTACATACTTGCATTATCTTTGTGTCCAGGAGTTTCAGGGGCTGTGTCGCCTAAGGGTACCTCTGATCACTTTGTTGACCAGAAGAAAGAGTGCCACTTTGACATCCTTCTGTGCCATTACAAAGGATGGGTGCAGCTGCAGTGAAGATGAGGTAGTGATGATGATCACACTCGCTATGCTGAGCAGTGATAATGCACAGGGCTGCTACCTCTCCCTGGCCATCCATCCAGCCTGGAGGTGGGCAGTCTACTGCCTCCAAAGGACCTTTTCCTGCTCTCAAAGGGGCCCTGACCATTGTCTCTGGAAACAGTGGGATGTGAAAGTGGCCAAGGGAAGTTTACATCTGGTTGTGTCAGGTTGTTCCAAGCGATGCAGTGCTTCTGCTAGAGCATCTCCTGTGGTCACAAGTGGAAGCCCCAAAGTTGAGTTTCACAAGTAGAATTCTAGGGTGCTGCTCTGACTCCCCTGTAGGCATGTTCTTCCTAAAGTCTGTATTGCAGCAAGCCTTTCTAGGTGAAAAAGTGCTGTACTGGTTTTGTAACATCTCCACAGAATTCCTTAAACTTTTCCAACAAAAGTGCTGGTAAAACTGGAAAAACTACATGCAAATCATTGTATCATGAAGTTTTAAAAGATTAATTTATTCTTCCTTCACCCTTTTCCTCTCATTTATCTCATTACTATTCTCATTGCTCTAGAATTTACAGAAATCTGTAATTTGGTATTTTTCATTTTGAAATAGAATGGTCTGTCTTTTCTTGGCATCTAAATACTATTCAAAATTCATTGTGTTACATTGTCTGGGCATTGCTTGTAAGATATTACATTTTTCAAACTCTCAAGACACATAGCTTTCAAATTTTTTAGTTTAGATGAATTTTGGCTCATTATATCTTCCTAAAATAGATTTAACTGAGATCACAATGTCTTCATTATCTTGTAATGATTATAGAAGTCTTTCCTTATCACATTAATACAAGTAACAGTCTTTGACACATTTATAAGAGTTATCAACTAATGAGGTACTGTTTTCACATGTATACAACAGAGCCACATTTCATCAGCCTTCATTAAACAAGAAAAATAGAAGGAGCACAAATCTAGTTGGGTTGTGCTGATACACAGCCAGAATTTCTTCTCTTAATTTCTTCTCTCTCTCTGCTACTTCAGTAATTTTGATGACAGAACTTAGAAGATAATAAGATAAAGTATATTAAATGATAAACCATTAAAAAAATAATTGTGAATACCAGTTCTATTTAAAATGTCCAAGGTGTGAGTGGGGCCACAAGGGGCAGCACCGGTGTAGGTGGTGGTGGCAAGGGCACATTTCTGCTGGGGGATGTTGGTGCAGCTGGTTGGGCACCCCAGGAATGGAAGCAGAAAGGAATAAGCCCCAATGATATGTAGAAAATAGTGGGGCTTTTGAATGATCTGAAGAGATGTAGAGGGAGATGCCTGAAAAGTGAGAAGATATTAAGATCTGGGTGAGGCAAAGTGTCAGGAACTCCTCCAGGAAGCTGCAGCCCTGGCAGCGATGCAGAGAGTTGGGATAGATAGGGTTGGCACAGCTTGAACTGTAAGAATTTGTTTGGAAAAAAAAGAGATAAGAGTTGCTACATTTGAGAGGGCAGGAAGAGACCAGCTTCTGTTTGGAAGGGCAGAAACATAAGCTTGAATAAAGTTAACTATATTTATAAAGGAGGTGGAAGCAGGAAGGTAGACAAGCTAACACAAGAAAAGAGGAAGGGGACCCTGGTGTAAATACTGCATAACTTTTGAAATGCAGTTGACACCTTTTTAAAGTAGTTGCTATAGCTGCAAAAATAATAGCATGCTAGCTTTCATCACATCTTTTTTGAGATACAATTTGACAACAACTGAATTTCAGAGGTTTAATTTCTTTAAACTGGGACTCTCACTACTATCTTTTTGTACTTTTCTGAAATGTCCAGTCCTTATGTAAGCTACTATAGGTAAAAGGATCTTTCAACTCACACTGACAAGAGAAAATTTTCAGCTCTGATGATCATTCGAACAAATTATTGTATGACCCTGCAACAAGACTGGGCATAAAATATTCCATTTGTTCACAGCTGTTTCCTTGACCATGAATAACAGATCTTTAATGATCATGCTCCAAAACATAACAAATAAGCTGCACAGGAAACTACAGAAAACAATGACATCAAAGGAAAGCTGTAAAAAAAAAAAAAAAATTTTCAAAGCCTTATTTATACTTAACCTGCTGCTCAAGTGCTTGAAAACTGTGTGATTTATAGCTAATGTTTAAATACCCTCAAACTAAGCTGTCTCTGAGAAGTGCATCAATGTGTGTTCCTACATCAAATTCAAGGACTCTCATAAATAGACAAAAAGCCCAAGATGATTCGGTACCTAACTAGCTGGGGGTAAAAGTTTTTCAAAATATCCATGGAAACAGCTTCCAGTCTGGGTAAAGAGGAAGAAGACATTGCTGCAATTATCGTTTGTTTTTCTCTGTGTTCTGCTTTCTGGTTTCCAAATAACATCTTTGCAACTGAGTTATTACTGGGGCAGAATTGTTAAAGTCCAACTGTTTCATGGGCAATTTCTGTCACAAAAGTTTTTGTGGGTGTTTTTTGTTTCTTGGGGTTTTTTCCTAGTAAAGGCATTTCATACTAAAATGGCATGATTCTTTTCCGTGGATTAAAAAACCTGTAGCAATTTGATCAAATGATTACAGTTCCTGGCAAGAACATGCTGGTGTGTTTTTTGTGTTTCAATCAAGCATTGCAGCAAACTTGTGAACTGTCAAGATAATCTGCTGCAGAGCAGTAGAACAAAACAGAAATCACCCCCATCAGAATATTGTGCAACACAACCTGATTTATTGGCATTACCAAAACAGTGGTTGCAGCTTATTTAGAAGTGTAAATGGGAAGCTGAGCTATGTTAGATATCAAATGTTGGAATATCTGGGTTATTTCCAAATGTTGCAGTGCAGAGGAATTGCTCTGTCATGGTCTGGGTTATACTTTTGTTTATAGTGTGGGATTATTAAAAAAAAAATAAAAAAAATCCCCATTTGCTCCAGGTAAACACATCATTGGTTCTGAAGAGCACCAATTTTCCACCCAAGCAGGCAATTTCCTTAATAAATATTCGATTTACTTTGGCAAACATCTAAATGGCAATCCCTCTACATCTATAAAAAGCACAGCAACCCAGGGCTTGTTTTTCTCCTATGTCCCCTCCTGGACCTATCCTACTTTTTTCCTCTGTTTTTGCCTTGCTTCTCTTAGCAATAACTTCTATAACTTCTAGCTCCTCAGAAAATCAGGCTTATTCCACAGATGTTTCTCTCTCTCTGCTCTATAAAGAGGGAGTAGAGACTGTGGTCAGCACAATATACAGCATCCTCCTGAGCAAACTGCCTTGACTGCAAACTGTCCCCTGGAGCATGGAGGCATTTGAGAACAGAGATGCTGATGGAAACAACACAGCTGAGTGCTTCCTTGGAAGTGGGAACTTTGAAAACTGGCTGGATCAGTATGGTAGGAAATAAGATTAACATCCCCAAGGGCATCAGTGCCCACTCTTTTGTGGTATCATTTACACAGGGTAGAAGAGGGTAGAATACTGAGGAACTGCCTTTCTTCTTACTAATACTGATGAATAGCAGAAAATCTGAAAATCAGAATCAGGCCTTTATTACTTTATCACGTTAGATAAACCATTGTGCTCTGAACCATTTTTTGCTATGCTTTCTGGTGATAATTACAGTAAGAAGGTGGTGATGGAAAACTTTGCCTGAAGCATTTTTCTCCCTTTTCTTTTTCTTCCTTCTCCTTATTTAGCACCTTTCTACAAACACTGGCAATTGCATGATGAATTTTAAAAAGGCAAAGAAAGGCTTATTTAGCTAGGCAATTTCAATAGAACAGCATTTATGTGGCAGCATAACATATATCTATTCAATAAACACTCAACCAAGGATCCTGTCAGCATGTGGAAGAGCAGTAGGTGGAGACACTCAGAGTTCAAAAACCAAAAAAGATCCTCTGAAGGCTGCAGAGCACAACTTCTTGAAAGCCAAGGAGTGTTTTCTCCAGCTCTGCACTACTGTAAGAGTGGTGGCAACCCTAATAAAATATATCTAAAATGCAATTTGAGAGAGAATATGAGGAGCTGTGTTTACCCACAGTGCTTTTTTTTTTTTTTAATAGCATTTCAGTTCTCCCATGGGTACAGAAGTATATAATTCTCTTTCTTTCTTGGTGTTGGATTTCATTTTGTGTACTCCCTAAAGAGGGAGTTCAATTTTATCTTAATAAAATTTTGACTTGAGGACTCCATATGGAGTCCAAAGTACTTAGTGTTCTCAAGAGCAGGTCTGAAATAAACCAATTAAGATAAAGATGACCACACAAATAGTCTTGTGACATGTTCAGCTGACATTTTTTCTGCTTTTGATTTAATTTTTTTGTAAAAACTTTGACCATGCACCCAGAACTCAGCACTGCAATAAATGCCAGTATCTTGCACTTTCAATCAGTGTCTTGGGTCAGAAATTCTTTACCTCTTGCTGTCTTTCTTCAGGAGCAGAAATGAGGCCAGGTACAACTCTTAGGACTGGAGCAATAGAGATGCAGCTTCCAGCCATATCTACATCAGTTAATGGGAACTGCCTGTGGGTGCTGCCTGGTGCTGCTGCATGATGTGGAGCACTGCATCCACCCTCCTCTCTAATTCAAGCTGCTGTGTGCCAACTGATTATCCCTGCTGACTTTTGAACCCTTACTGGAAACTTTTGGGTAGTGTTAGCTTGAAATGCTGCTAGAGATCACTCACAATTTAATGGGGCAAAGAATAGAGCCTAGCAGTGTTAAACCTGAAATGTGCCTTGGTGCTCTTTGATTTACAAGAATAGGCATGGCCTTTCTGATTTTCTGCTCTCCACCATTAAATGCCTCATCAGTTAAATGTTGGATTTATTTGGTCATGCTTTATTTCTAAACTCAGGAACTTCCTGCTCTGTTTCTATTCCCACAGACATGGCTCTTTTTCTTGTACACCTTAACCCCAGTTCACCTGTTCTCTTTCTACTTTGACAACTTATTTAGCAATTGTTGAAGTAAGAAAATAATTTTCCCCACACCTCTTAAAGTATTGCCATGACCCACAGATAGAGGTGAACTCTACTCTTCATTCACCAATGGTTGCCTCGTTCTCAGTATATAAGAATGCTGAAAAACTCATATTTTTCTTTTCTGCTCTGGTGCTAGTAAAGTGGAGGCTGAAAAAGGCAGAGACATATCTTTTATTTAGGCTAACATTTTTTAATGCAGATTAGACTCATCCAGAGTGACTGATAAGCTCCCTTTTAGGACATTAAATAAATAAGGGCATGCAGTGGCCCAGCCCTTCATCATTAAACACACTTTCATAGAGGGTCATGAACTCCATACTGGCCTCATTAAAGCTGTGAAAACTCCATCAGTGCTTATGTTTCTGTGTAATGATTTAATTGAATTTTCTTATTGCTAGAGCTTGTCATTATGCCAGTGATTTTCATGCTGACTTCCTAAACTCACAGAGTTTTTGCTCAAGTCTAAATAGTCTAAAATTGGTTTTATCAGTGTGTAGTCTGCTGGCAACATACGAGGCCTGAATAAGCAAGCGATTATTTGGAGGGCTGGGGGAATTTGTTTAGTGTTGTCTTTTTACTTAAGGATTTAATTTTTCACTCTGTTTCTTTTATTCTTTCTTTTAAATAGAATACACAGTAGACTTTCCAACCTGTAACAGTAGCCTTAGGAAACTCCTGACATGTAAGCAGGAGAAGCTTGGACTAATTAGTATGTGCTAGATAAAGCTGGACTTAATTTTGCAAAAAAAAAAAAGCATGTGTGATAAGGAGCTGAGCGACACTGAAGTGTTAAGGTCTAATACAACATTGTTCTGGGAAGGCACAAACCTATTCAAGACACAATAACTTCTACATTAACACGGGATTGTGGCTGAGAATTTAAATACTGCAAAGCCAGAGGAATTTCTACAACAATCAAATTTTAGACCTCTGTGGCACTGAAGATTAATATTAGTCTGGGAAATGCTTTTCTGTGATGAACCTATTAAAAGCTTGAGTGAGGAAAGACAGCTGTGAGGTGGAATAATTGAAAGACTTAGTGGTTACTTGTGAGCAAGCCGAGATCACAGACACAGGGTGCTGACACTGAGGTGTACATGTCTTGGAACAAAGCATTCAGCAACGAGGGTGTGATCCCCAGCAATAGAGTGATTCATGCCTCAGCTGGGCATGGCTGAAGAGGCAAGTCAGTGAGTCTACAGGCAGAATAGAATTCATAATATTTTATATCTTGGAAGACAAGCCGTGCATTTCAATTTCATTACGTGACTCTGTAATGACCAGATCTTCACCTAACCTCAGCTCAGCTGCTGCATACAGCAGTGATGCCTCATAGATTATGGAGGAATATACAGCAATTGCCAATCATCTTACATTTATGACTTAATGTTCAAATGTAATTTTCTTTATTTACCACCTCTCTAATTTGAATGGCATAATTTTAAAAGTTATAGCCCTCTTTCTGCAGTAGATGTACTATTTTTTGAGGGCAAAGCAACTTGTGCCACTAAGCAGGTGCACAGCTAAATTTTGTATCATCTTGATTTTTCTTCCTGACTTCTGATTCTTGTCCTTGATACAGTGAATTTTATTTATGGTGTCTATAAGACATTGAGTCCACAAATAATTATGGCCACATCTGTGGGATGTCTGTACTTGACACGCAGACATTTATGACATCTGGGCATTTGGGAATTTTTGTATTTGTGGATGAGGCTGGAGCCAAGTAAGTAGCTTCCTAGGAGAGAATATAACCTGTGGCCAAAAACCATAAAATCCTACAAAACAACTTTGATACTGACAGAGATGTTCTGATATTTTTTCGTGAAAAAAAATCCCCAACTTTGCAAGGAAATATTTCATGGAAAATATGAAGAAATATGAGATTCTAGAAAAGATGCAGTAAGTGACTATAAGAGGACTAACACAGGACAGAGAATATAAGGTCATATTTTGCATACTTTACTTGAAGAAAAGGACTGTAAATTCCATAGTCTTCTATTTTTGTCATGCTGACAGCAACCTGAAAAATGTTTGTGACTTCATCAAATGAGCAGAATACTGCTGCAGCTTAATAACATTAGGTGTTGATCCACATTCTGTACTTGCTACTGATGATATAAGCTTGGAGTATCCACTGATTCCAGTAATTTTTTTCTATATTTTCCTATACTAACAAAGTGCAATTCATTTTGGTATTTACAGGCTGTTATTTGGCAGAGCAGCTAAGCTTTAGCGTGACTTGTTGTAACTATGAATGAAATTTATTTGTACATTTTACAAATTTTTAATTTACAATGCCAGAATATTGCACTGAATAAGATTAGCAATACTGGGATAACCAAATGAAAGTCACAAAATGAAACAAATTAAATAAAAAAGTAGAAAGATAGGATTGCAGATGCCACAAGACTTATGGTTGTTCTATGTTTATGTTACATTTATTCATACTTAAAAATGCAAGCAGAGGAAATAGAAGTTCAGTTTAACACATTGCTTTATGTCATTCCAACTCTTGATGAAATTTGCACTCCAATGCTGTGTTTTATTGAAGCCCATTATTAAATTTATTGATCCCATTCTGGGGGGTAGCATCAATGTTTTCTTGAAGTGTCAGGTGCTTAAAAAATGTCGTCCAGAAAGTCTTAAAGCAACTTCAAATTATTATTTTTCGGAATAAGTAAGAATTCAGTTTATATGTATTACTAATATAGAATACATAAATATTTATAATGAATGCAATAGCTTGTAACATGTATGACATAATATTTAATCTACATTTATATATATTGTATAAATATATGCAAATACATTTGTATTTTATGGTGTTTATATATAGCTGTAGACACATATATGTTTTAGGATGTATCAATACAAGGTTTCCTTGTGCTGCCAGCAGTGCATCAGCTCCTGGTTTGCAGCAGGGGTATTAATATTGTCTACTTCATTTACCTAACTAATTGCTTAAGGAAATCTATCAGCTCTGCAGCTATGGTATGTGGGTTGGTGTGAAAACAGGCTCTGCTAGAGGACCTCCAAGGTGGTAACAAATAGCACACCCCTAGGTAAAAAGCAATGGGCTCAGGTCCCCAGTGACTCTGTGTTTGGGGCTGCAAGGCATCAGGTCTGGCTCACCCTGAGCCGGGGTCCCCTCTGCCAGGGCACACAGGAAGCAGAAACGTCGATGATGTGGCAAGCAGAGGCTTCCTCGAGCACATGCTGGCAACAAACAAAGCAAAAGGTGTTCCAGGGAAACTCCTGCTGGAACCTTCTCCTCTCCTTCTCAGTTGTCTATTCAGCTACGCAGTAGTAGTCCCAAGGAAACTTTCAGGATTGTTTCTTCATTGCTTAGGGCCTTTGCGGCCCCAGGGGGAGGTTGGCATCCTCTTAGTGCTTTGAATCCTTCTTCAGGAGCCTTCTTTCAGGCCTGGCTCTTTCCACTGGCTAAGTAGCCCTAATCTGGGTACTCTGAGTTATCTTTTTAATGATGCCTGCTGTGGACAGGCGTCCAGTTTTGAGATGTTCAGCACTCGTGTTAGGCAAGTAAAGTAGGCAGTCTGAATAGATGCCATTGTGCCAGAGGACTGCAGGGACAGCAAGTGCCAAGTTTAAGATTATATTCTACAAACAGGAAGCTTATTGCTGCTCTCTAACTCAGCAAGCCAATTGAAAACCAATCCCTTGAGCCAAAAGTGAACCAGTTCTACTTATTTCTGAGTCCAAGCACAGAAGGGAAGTAATTTGTTTTGGACTTGGATTTGGAGATGGGAAAACTGACATGCTGCATCTGGATGTTTACTTTACGTATTTGTCATTTTATTTATGAAAAGTCATGGAATCCGAGCAACCAGTTAGTGAATTGCTTGCAAAACTTGCTTTCAAATTTTTATGTATTTTTTCCAAGTACTGAATTATGGGTTTCAGCATGTTCCTTTTTCCATTTTCATTGCTTTGATTCATTCTATAAAAACGTCTCTGCCTGTCCTGTAAAATCATACATTTGGAAATGGTTTATATGCATGCTTTCAACGTTAACCTTTTGTTTTCTGTTTTGTGTGCTTATGACTGTCAATGCACACTGTGAAAATAAATGGTCTTGTTCAAAAAGGTCTCTCCTATTTCCATCCACAGTGTATGCTTGACACTTCTGGGAAAGAGGAAAGGACAAGGAGGGAAATTAAACTGGACTACACAATAATAAATCTACTTTAACTCCTTTCCCCTTCTTCAGCAGGCTGAATCAATTTTAGCTGAACACTGGAGAATCATTAAGAGGGGTCACATGCTTTTGAATAAAACTGGTGTTAGCTGACGTTCCTCAGCTCTTCCTCTCAGTGCTGCAAGGCATCTGGTACAGCACGTGGGGAGTGGTGCAGTCTGAGCTCAGCATTGAATCCAGTTCTGCACAGTAGCCTCTGCTATGGAGGTGACAGCTCCAGACTTTCTTACCCTTTTTTCCCACACCTTTGAGTACAAAAAACTGCAGTCCTTTCTCTCCTATTCAGAACTGTCCCAAAAGCTTTGTTTTGCTTTCCATGGACAACCATGTCTTTATTCTTGTGCAAATGATGCAGCTGGGATTATCTGCCCTCTCTCTTTGCAGGTGACACATGCTTGCAAAGGTGGGTTGGCAGGAAAGTTGTCCAAAAACACTTGACATGTTAATGAAGAAGGTGAGAAGACATTCACTGTGGCTTCTGGAACACTACGTTTTTGCTAAAAAGAATTAAAAATTTGAAAGAATAATGGTACTGGTGGAAGCCATTTTTCTGATGGTGCAGGTGATTTCCCATTTACAGGGTCTGCTATCACTCTAACTGTGGTATGTTACTTTAACTGTGTAACTGCACTATAAGAAAGCAAGGGCTGTTCAGGAATAACTTTACCACCTTTAGCTGAGGGCTTGGTGAAAGGGACTCACAACTGAATTTGTATGACTAAAGGGAGTGCTGGGTAAGGCAGAAGAACTCTAAAGCGCAAATCAGGCCTCTGACATAAACAAGAAATTATTCCCAAATGGAATAACAGTCCAATTTTTTTTAATGGCTCACTGTAAAATTAAACATTAATAACTTTCTTGCTTAACTTTCTAGACCTTAGTAATCCTTTCAAAAGCAATGTAGACATGAGCTGTTGCAAGAGGATTTGAGGTGAAATAGGCTCCACTGTAGAATCAATAGCTGGACATTATATTGTTCACTTTCTATGCAACAATTAAAAGGTTTGCCCTGTGGTTACTCTACTTTTTCTGCCTTTCTAATTTACTGTTGTAGGAACACAAAATTACTTGTCCAGTTCGTCACTCGATGTAGAGCAAAAAGTTTGAAATTACTTCTATTGAAAAAGCAATTATCTCTCCAGCAGGAGAAAAAAAAAAAAAAAAGGCATGTAAATGTCATGGCCTTTTTTCAGGAAAAGGTGCTTAATGACACAGGACATGTACATAAAAAAAAGTAATAAGTCTATTTTACAGCCTTGTTGCACATTGGACTTCTCGCATTTCAGAATTCTTACTCCCAAGGAGGTTTTGTATATGTGTGGGCATGTGTGTGTGGGTGTGTGTGAGAACCAAAGGAACATGGTGTCCTTTGCTTTTATAGTTTATTTTATGTTATTGCTTTGTGTTTTGCAGTCCCTCTAGCCAATCTGCATTTATGAACTGAAGAGAATAGGAGCTGGGGGCCTAATATTACAGTAAATTAGGTCCTGAATTTCTACTCAAGTGATTTAGTTTTGAATTTAGCCTTTATTATAACTGCTTAATGTACAAAGGTATCACATTGGGAGTTAGAAGGCTTGCCTCTTTCCCCAGCAATAAGAAAATGGTAGTCACGGAGTGAAGAAGAATGCTTCCCTTTTAAAATGTTTGTTCTGGGGTTTTGGGAGTCTCTCAGATCTTTATATGGCCTGCCTAAGACTTTCAGTAGTCCAGTTACTAGGGCTCCTGGGATCTTTAATTCTGCATGGAGAGGAGCAGAATTATTTCTATCTGTAGAGAGGAAAAAACCGTGGCTGCGCTTTTCACATTCATTTGGAGCAAGAGACTGTTTTTGTTACTAATATAAAAAAATGTTATTCTTTCATAATTTTATTTTCTACAGTTGCTAAAAGCAAACTGGGTTAACAGAGAGGAAATTAATGGAGTTTACCTTTTCCTGTTTCACAGTTTATGAGACACTTACTCTGTGTTGGTAATATGATCAGATTAGACTGCTTCTTCTGTTCCTTTTTCAGAAAATGCAATAACATGTTTATGGGCCTGTGTTTATTCAGATTCCTAGGAATACAGCCTATTTTAAGGAAAACCGTGCTCTTGTGTGACTGAGAGGGATTGGGCCAATCTAAAAAATTGCCTCCTCTTTTTATACTATAAATATTGTAAAATTAACTCTATCAAAAATTCACTATTTTTGATTTTTCGGTGGCCTTGTGCAACCAGATTCAAATTTTCTCAGTAATTTGTCATGGTTATTTCACATAAAAATGTCACCCTCTCATTCTTACTGGTAGGGGTCGTGTCAGCAGGACTTTTAATTGTATGAGATTTTCAAGAATTGCAGTAACATGTTTCTGCTGGGGTGATCAATGATCTTGGTTAAAAAGATAGTATGGTCCCATGTAATGATGGCATCTTCCAGGCGCTCTCTCAGGAGCATAGTCCCAGACTCAAAACTGACTGCTTAGGTGAGAGCAGTGCTTTTGCCTGAAGTGAATTTAAGTGTCCCTGCTAACAAATCCCCAGGATGAGACCCAGGAAATCATCCTGGAACCCCAGAGAATGGCTTGAGTACCTAGATGTTTGGACTTTTGCTTTTTTGTAGTTGACTTACCTTGGTGATGGTCTGTTGCAGTGGTCAGGACATCAGGGAGGTGAAATCACCCCACAGTTTTCTGCTGTGGAGGCTCCACACAAAGTTCTCAGGACACAGACACCTATGTCCACAATGCCTTTATTACTTCCACTGGCTTAAATGCAGCCTAGATCCAACACACTTGGGGTAATAGTTGCTCATTCACTATGTATCACTGGATTGTTCCATTTTCTAGTTATTGCAGCCAAGACAAGCCAATCTGTCCACAGATGTCAGTGACCTGAGACCAGCCCAGTATTTTGCAGACAGATTATCTAAGATCATGGCTGTATTATTGATTTCAGAAACATTTCTTACATCCTGGACCCAGGTGAATCTTCAGGCCTTATGCCATGATGGCAAGTTTGCATAAATCCCTCCACACTCAAACCTTTTAATCCTTCTGTGGAGGTATGGCAAACTCTGAAGGGTAAGCTGTAACCTAAACAGCTGTAACTTGTGAATACAAATGGATGGGAATGAGGAAAAGGCCCATACAAATGTTTTGCCCACATTTCATTGGAGCAAGGTAAAGACTACCTCTGAGACAAGCTGCTGAGGACATATACTTAGCATGGCATCCATGCTGCCTGTCTCAGATGATGGTTGGCAGTGGAGACTGCTGGAGTGAAGACTTTTCTAGCAGGAGGTTTGAGTCAAACTGTTCAGGGTGTGATGGATGTCAGGCTGGGGTCAGTGATGAGTGATGAGGGTCAGCCCTCAGGTGTGACCAGGAGCTTGGAATCCCATTCTGAAGTGGATGGTTGACAATGGCATGTGCCTAATCTGTGGAGGCTTAATCATGAGTGTTGTGAGGCAAATGAGGAAAGGCTGGTGAATTCCTCAGGATTGCCTGTTTCCTTCCAGACAAAAACAGAGGGACAGACACAAAAGGGTTGCATTTGAATCTGGCAACTATGCATGGCTGCCTTGCATATTTTTTAAATTTTTTAATGTAATTTAAATGTTTGTGGTTTAGCTCATTACAATTTTTAAAAGAAGACTCTTGAAGAAAAAGTTGGGTTTTATTCACTGACCTACAAAAAGTAATTGCTATCTTTCCAGACATTCATTAAAAATTAATGATCAGACTAGTCCAGTAACAAAACTATTCTATTAAAAAGTAGATATTTTGTGAAAAGTGCACACCGCAGTTACTTGCACTGCTACTCAGGAGGAAAACAAGCCACCTGTTTTGAGAACTGCATTAAGAAATGTAAATTGCGGTAAACAATGCAGTCCCTCCTGTAAGCCTGCTTTTGGTTTTTTTGCTGCAGTACACAAAGGTTCTAGCAGCTCTCTCCCTGCACCTTGACAAGCCTCTGCCACCTGGAAAAGTGGTCTCTTGGTGTCCAAGCTCCCTTGGATCCCACTGCCTGCCTGGGGGCACCTGTTCCCTTGTGGTGGCTGCACACTGCACCCTTGCAAAGGTCACACATCCCAGGCTTGAGCTGAACTGTTCTTCTCAGCAGAAAAGGATTTATACCTTTTTATACACCAAAAGCTAGATACCAAAGCTCTTGTTTATGCTGGAGTAAGCCCCAGCAGCCCAGCAGGGCACGGAGGCACTCGATCTCCAGGCACAGACAGCTTTGCCTCTGACCCATGGGCACAGGCCCTAGCTGCTGCTTGTAGGGGACCACGCTGTCCCTGGTCCCTCCTCCAGCGCCCCAGCACGCTGCAGCAGCACCTTCCAGCCCTCCATCAACTTGGGACCAAGCAAAGGTGGTTTGTCTTCCTGCAGGGCCCCCAGGGGAGGGGAGCAGCAGTGCTGGAAGGCAGCAGCTTTGCCACCAGCATGAGCCCTGGCTGGTGCTGCATCCAGCGGGTTTTCTCTGGCCCCTGGAGTGCCCATATGCTGTGGCACACTCCTGCACCCCTGCCTCAAGAGCACAGCAGTCCAAGGCCATCTGTGCTTTCTCTGGGCTATTAAGGGATCAGCAGCTGGCCATGTCAGCTGTGTCTGCTCTAATAAATTAAGCAGTGCCAGGGTGCATCGCTGGACTTGATTATTTATATTGTTAAATTATTGAAATGCCCTTTGGCTTGCTTTTGGCCAAGTAGTGCTCTCCCAAATGATTCTCCTGCACAGTCCAAGAAGCTGGTTTATGCCAGGGACTGCTCCCAAGTGTGATGTAGCTGCAGCCACCCTATTTTACAGAGTAAGAGAGTTTAATAGTATGGACACTGGCTGTTCCATGCCATTTGGTCTCAGTGTCAGACAGCAGCTTCAGGCAAGCTTCATTCAGAAATCTAGGCATTGCTTTTGGGTACAGATATTCTTTTTGTCAATAATGGAGCATGAGCTTAAAATTCCAGTTCTGAAAAATAAATCTATCTCATGCAAACAACTGGGAGTGTTTTTTCCTCATTTCTGTTTGTTCCTGAAAGATCTGTCCTATTTACTTTGATTTTTTTTTTCCAGCTGCTCATATTGCTATTTTGTTTGTAAGAGTCACATGGAGGTATTAGCTTTTGCTCTTAATGTTTTAGGGGATCTCTTTTAGCATGGAAAACTGAGCACAAAAGCTGCAAAAAGAATTAAGATGCCTTCTTCTGTCTAAGTAAAAAACCCATAAATAATACCTCTTTGAAAATCCTGTTTCAAGCATATTATGTATTTATACACCATTTTTAATATATATCTATATATGCATGCACACATAACATTACTTTCCCTTAAAGATCTTAAAAAAATCTTATGGTCTCAACATTCCAATGAACACCTTAATGTGCTTACAGATAGTCACAGATCTAAATTTTCCTTTCCTTTCCTTTCCTTTCCTTTCCTTTCCTTTCCTTTCCTTTCCTTTCCTTTCCTTTCCTTTCCTTTCCT
>VZUI01053986.1:0-32216 GCA_013401135.1 Cettia cetti
GAAAGATAAAGTTCAAAATGGCAAGTAGCTTATTCTGTATCATACCTAATGCTGATATCTCCACTGATAATATAATAATATAATTTTGCCATGTGACATATTTTTCCTTCTGTGTCACAGGTCATTAGAAACGTAAATTAAATTTTCCATCTCCAATTGCTATAATCTTAAATAGAAAGACAGGCTTTTCCATCTTTAGAATCACTGCATATGTGGTTGAATAAGGACTGTTTTTCAGGCCCATTTCCTGAAATGGCCAAACAGCCAAAACAGGTTTCCGCCCACCTAAAATTGTCTAAAATCCCACAAGTAATGCTGTGGAATAACCTGCATGGCCACCACTCCACTGTGTTCGATTCTCACTGGTGATCTGTGAAGATAATGGGAAAGAAGACAATCTCAAAATTATGCACAACAGTTTAGAAAATGCCTTTTTATGTCTTCAGTGTTTCTAACTCTGACATGCTAGGATGATTGCCTGGATGATGGGACTGCCGTGGCCTTTGTATTGGTACAATTCTTTCTTTTCTATTGTATCTTTTCAGCCTTTTCTGCCTGCCCATCCCCATAGCTGAATATGTAGATGCTGTGGTTGCAAACATTTCTCCAGAGGGCTGAGGCTCACCAGGTGCAGAGCACCTGTCGCTGCAAAAGGACTCGGGAACACCTTTTAGAGAATGTGTCCTGGAGAGCCAAGGAAAGGACAGACTATGGCTAGAAACATACTTTATTAGAAGAGCATTAAGGTGCCATAGAAGAGGAAGAAGAGAGAAAAAAACAAAACAACCCTTTCCCCCCCCCCCCCCCCCCCCCCCCCCAAACAAATTAACTAAACAGCTTTTGGAAATATGAGAGAGGTCTTCTAACTCAGACCTGGAATATGTCCTAAATCTCACGCTACTTTGTCAATTAATTTCAGTTGCAAAGGCAGAGCAGGCACATGCCTTTGGGAGCTAAAGAGAAATACTGATAAATAAACTGCAATGGATAGTTCTTGCATTCCTTATGAGCAATGCTGTTGAAGAGGACAATGAGGGTGTTGTTTTAATGAGATTCTAATCCATGACTGAAATAGCTTTGTGTAAAACATTGAAATTTTGCTTTGTCAGAGGCCTGTGAATGGTACTGAAGCTGTAATTGTGGTCAGTGCTATTGTGCCGTGCAAACACGGGAAGATGTGCTATGTGTTTTCACATGTTCATTTTATGTGCCTGGTGGCTCATGTATAAAAGCCTTGTCATAGTCGGTAGAGTAGGGAGTGCATGGACTTGCTAATGCCAGAGTCAGCCTTCAGCTGGCATGTGAATGGCTGTGGACTCAGCAGCATTTATTGCTCAGTCTGCTGTGTTTAGCCTGCTACTCCAGAAGGAAATATGACATTCCTAAAGTCCCTTGTTAGACCTGATTCTCTTTGAACTGTTAACATGATTCTTTCTGACATTCACTAGCATATGTAGTCTATGACTAAATACTAATGTCCCAGCCTTCCTGAAAAACTTCTCCCCCTCCCACACCTTTTTTCTTTTTCTTCTTGTTTTTTTTTTTTTCCTTTTCTTTTTTAAAGTAAGTTCTGTGGAAGTGAAGTATTACAAAGGCAGGGGACTAGAGGGATGGAGGAAGAGAAAAGCTCTGCATGGCAAACCATTGTCTCTGGAAATGGAACACGCCCACTAGGTATTTTTTCCATCGGGAACCATTGAATTAGTCCTCTGCATCCTGATCAGAGAGATTGTAAAAGTAGGACGCTTGCAGTGAATAGACTGCTTTTTGTCAATAGCTTTGAAACTGCCTGCCAGAGTTTGCATGCTTTTGTGCAGTAATTTGTTTATTATTACTTCCTTCCTATGAAAACAGAATAAAAGGAGTGACAAGCAAAATACACATTTGAGTGAGATTTTGCAGTTTGAAGACTGAAGTGTTTTGTAAGAGTAATTCGATGGTGTGCATTTGTTCCCTTGTGCAGTGGGAACCCAGAGGGGAATGTCTGCTGGGGTGTGCTCTTCAGGAAATGGGAAAGCAGCAGGATGCTCCATCTCTGCAGGGGACACAGTCACTACTAAGATGTGAGAAATTGCATTGAATTCAGTTTCTTGAAATACTTTGTGATACCATTAAAAAAACAGTGCGTGGCAGCACAAATTAGCTGCATCTCATGGCTACAACAGTGTGGTGAAATTGTGGGTCAGGTTGTGTGACTTTCCTACCCCTGAGATGGGAGTCGCTGCTGAGAAGGAGTAACTGAATTATGAGTGGGTGGTTCTTCTGTGCCAACCAACATAACTTGAGCCATGAAGGTGATTTACCTGAACTCGTTTTACTCATTGTTTCAACGTGCAGACTTTAACTGGGGTCAGAGCTAAGGCCTGAAATGTGAATTTAGGTGAAGGATTTTAACCTTCAGGTAGACAGGGCTTTGTTTGGTTCCTCTCCTTTGACTGTTGTGTCTCAGTGAGGAATCTCACACTGGATTGGTGGCAGGGGCGTTGTGAATGAACAACCACTCAGCTCAGCACTATCATGTTTAACCAAACAGCTGTGAGGGAAAGTTGCAACTTTAGATTTCTCTTAAACACAGGTGAGAATAAGTTGCTGACCCTCAACATTAGGCACTCCTTACCCCACCTCTTGAGTTGCCTGGTTCCTGGACAGATAGGTATGCTAATGTTTTGGGTTTTTTTAATTCAGTAGAGAAGATGTAATTTCACCTCACCTCTTCTTTAACAAAGTAAGCTACACACAAGTGCAGTGCAGACTTGGTTTAAAATGTTGAAATTTTTTTAATAAGCATTTGTTCGTTCATTTCTGTTGAGATAGCATGCAATGCCTGGGGTTTTTTTCATGGAGACTTGGTATATTCAACGATGAGACCATCTTGATCTTGCAGTTCTCAGCACCAGTGAGGTGAAGAGAGCCTGGAAAGTTTGACGTGTTATCCACAGTGAGTCGTCGGTGATTAGCAGTTGGCAATGAGCTGATATGAAATGATAATTCAAGAGTGGCTGTGGTAATTGTTGTGTTGTCTGTGTCTCAGGAAGAGGTGTGTCTGCCTCTTGCCTGCAGTAAAATTGATGACATGGTCTGATAGACAAGTGCTACATAAAGACTGAGAGGAATTTATAGGCACCTGAAGGCAATACAAGCCGATGATGAAAGGTGTTCTCGGTGTTAGACACTAATTCATAATGAAGTGAAATCCTTGCAAGGGCTTTGTGTCTGTGGTGCAGCTCACCAGAATGAAAGCCCACTAAATGGCAGCAGGCTGTAATTCAAACACACTTTGGTGCCATGTTGAATTCACAAGCAAAAAAAAAAAAAAGGGTAGAAATACTACATTTTAGCTGCAAACTCCTTGCTGCACCTCTTTCTTAAGAATCTCTTCAACTACTCCACCTTTACTCACCTGTTGTTTTGCTATCTGCATTTTTCTTTTTGTTTATCTCAAATTTGTGTATTCAATGCACATTAATAAATGCTTCTGAAGTAGAGTAAAAGGTACATTTGAAGCCGTTTGGTTAGAATTTTACTATTGCCTCTTTTATAGCTAACTAAGCATTTTGTACTGGGGAATAACACATTTTCTCGATCTTGTTGTCTGTCTCCAGAGCCTGTTTATGTAGTTCATCAGGTTTCTGTGAAACAGGGGTAAGGTGACACACTGAAAAGACTCTATAGTGCTTAAGAGCAGTTTCACATCCTAAAATATTGCTCATGGTTTAAAGATTCCTGTGAACTATTCTTACTACTTTGTTCTCTTCCAGAAGATACCAGTTTCCAGTGATAAGCCGAAGAATTGTTATAGTACCAAATGCAGAATAGAAGACTGGGGCAATTTATGGGAGCAGATTAATTACTGTTACGCCCTGTACTGTAATCACGTTGTTATGATCATTATGGTGTGGGTCTGTAAGAAAGCCCAGGATTGTATAGAAATACATGAAGAAATGGAAGAAGTTTCAGGCATGGGTTACCATGATCTGGAGAGTGGTGTGTTTGCAAAGGAACCTTCTTTTTTTCCTTTTCAGCTGATTCGTAAGAGATAGTGCTTTTCCTGTATCTTCTTGGAGAGAGAGTTACAAACTGCGTTTTGGGTGACTGTAGCAATCTGAGGTAGTGAAGGATTGATGTTGGTGTTGCATTGTCCTTGCAGAACCATCCTATGAGATGCTCAGTGCTCTGTGGAAGGACAGGTTCTTTCATTTCTCAGAATGCTGAAGTTCAGAGACTTTTTATGTATGTATGAATGTAATTACATTGTATAATTGTCCTTTTGCTCTCACCTTTTCCCCACATGCTCAAAATCTGTTCGTTTTTCTGTTTATGGTCTGTATCATTATGTTTGCTTGCAAAGCTAAAAGCAGTGAAGTGGCAGAATTCTTTTAGAAACGTTAGAGGTGCCAACAATAACGGTGATGATAAAAAAAGTTCATAAATATTTTTATTTCAAAATGAATTCTTTCACAGTCTTTCTTCAACTTTGTCCTCTTGTAAGTTTGAAAAAGAAAAATTGGACTATGTCACTGCATCCCGTTAAAGAGGTCAGGTTGTACTCTTAATGCCGAAAGTTATCTGAGAGTCTTCTCAAATATGCCCAACAAATTCTCCATTTCCAAGGTCAAACCCAGCTAGATTCCAGTGACTCTGGAAGCTGTCTTTTTTTTCCTCTTTTTGGGGCCATCTTGCTGTTCCCTGGATGGCATCTCTTGCTCATTTCATTCACTTGAGTTAGTCTTTACCGAACTCTGTGTGGGTTTGCCCCCCTCCGCCTCCAAATCTTTCTCAATTGTTTTTCTCTGAACCACAACTTGCCCTTTTCCACCACTAATGATGCTTTTTTTTCTGACTTGCTTCTTTTGTGAACATTGGCCTATTCAAAGCTGAATTTCTAATTGCTCCCAGCTTGACCTTTCTTCATTTTGTTGACTTCATGCTTTCAAATTTTGCCTGCTTTTCCTCCCTCTCTTTTTTTTTCTTCTTTTGTCTTTTCCCTGGCACTGTATTTCTCCACCTTAGTGTGTCCCACCCTTCCTGTTCATGTTAGCTACCTCTCATTTTGTCACTTCTGGCAATATCAATCACCTTGGTAAGGAAATTCCCAGTTATATTCTATTTTCCCTTTCAATTCTTTGCTTTGCAAATGGTTTCTCTGGTTCTGTCCCTTTTCCAATAGTCATTTACTATCTCAGGTTTTACAAATTGATTAGTGAAAAGACATATATTGAGTCAAAAGAGTCTTTATTCTCAAAAAGTGAAAATGTATCATAAACTGAAAAAATGTGTCTTGAAAATGATCTATGGCAAACGAATCGACTTTTTCACATTAATGTCCTTTCCTCCCAGAACTAAAACAGGAGCTTCCAGAAGCTGCAAAACTAATGAAACTTCTGATAAATTTCTATGTCTGATTGTTGACTGACTTCTGCTGAATTTTAGGAGGGCTGTAGCTGAACTTCTGCAGTATTAAACACAATAGAATACTGCAGGAAAGAAATACTGTGCCCAGTGAGCAAGGCTAAAGCCTTCACTGGAGTTATTGCTAGCGCAGACACTGGATAATTCACATGGGGATGGTATTGGCTTAGACATGGTGTGCTGGCACAGACCTGATTTCCTAGTGAAAATAGACCAAAATGTCAGTGGTCTCTGATCTGGCAAAAAAAAGAAAAAAAAAAAAAAATCAGAAAGCTGAAGACTAATATATGTTAGGTATGTATTTGTTTGCTGCTGTAGTTGTTTGGTTTTGGTTTTTAGTGTCTTGTTCCAAGTGCAAAAGCTTTTAGATGTTTTTTTAAGCTTTATTTTCCTCTGATTCCTTTTACCCATATGCAACATTTTCTTCAGTGGCATTTCTTTCTTTACTGACCCTTGTCCATTCCTCACCTCTTCACTTCTTTCCCAGATTTCCCTTTCCTGGTATTTCTTACTTGGAACTGATGGTTGCTGTGTTATGTATAACAAACCTTTCTGGTTTTTTTCTGAAACTCTTCTCGTGAGGTTTTTTGTTTCTTATATTACAATTTCTACTCTTCTTTCTTGTTTCTTCCTAGCGCTAACTAAAACAAAGTCACCATGGTTTGAATTCACATTATCACTGTCTTTTGACCGTTCAGATCCTTTTCTGAAATGGACAAGTGGTTTCTTCAGTAACAAAAGCAGTGATGCCACCCCAAGTCTCCTTCCCCCTCCTTGCAATACCCAGTGAATTGAAGTTATTACAAAGGGAAACAAGGAAAAGAACTTGTGATGGCACAAGTAGGCAGCAGCGTTGCTTTGGTCGCCATAGCGATGAAGTTGCCCATTTTGGCATGCGAGCATCAAGAGATTTAAGTAACGACATCCATTAAAATATAGTGTGGGTTTCCTGCAAGTTGGCAGCAGCGCTGCAGGGTTATTCTCAGCTATCTGGGGGGTTTTGTCTGCTCTCTTAACCTTCCTGATTGACCTGTTTGCAAAAACATTCTGTATCCAGTGGCTGCCTTCCAATCGGAGACAGCCCCCAGGGTAAAGTTCACTGTTTAATTCCACAAGTGCTGATGGACAATGCATATTATAAAGGTACACAGAAGACCGTTGTGCTTGCTCTGCGAGTGTTAATGGAACTAATGTATTTGTCAGGAGAGGAAAATAAGGCTACCTCTGCATAGAGAGTAAGCACAGACTCTCACTGAAAGGAGTAAAAAGATACAAGAAAAAGTACATAGCAGGAAAACTGTATTATTAGTTATATGGATTCCCTCCTGGTCTGTAGGATACGTGTACTTGGAGAAGAATAAAAATGACAGCTTTAATTTTATCACTTTTAAATGACAGCTAAATCCTTGCTTCAAAAATAAACCACTGAAGGAAAATCACTTTGTAAACTATCTCATTTCTTACTTACTGCATTGCTTCTTATTTCCTGCTACTGTTGCTTTTGCAGAATTTCTCATACTTGAGATATTCAGCTGTTTAAAAACCTGGTAGGAATATTATGGATGTATTCCATGGCAGAGATAGTGGCTATTAATTTATTAGGGTGACTTCTGAAATACTTTTTTTGTTGATGGGGACATTTGGTGCTGTTTGCCGATGTACCTGAGGGTGCATTCTCTCAGAATGTGGTTTTTCATTTCTTCCTGGCAATATTCCTTCTGTAGATGTGGAGCTGTATTGCTTTTATTTACGCCTATTATTTTTGCTAGCAGAGGAGGCACATCTGGATATTGTCATGACATAACAGCATTAAAGTAAGCATTGATTTTTCTAATCTACCCAGAAAGTAATGTGAATGGAAGGAGCATTTTTGGTTCATGAATACTTCTTTGTTTTTACTTCTGTGCTTACAAGTCAGAGTATTAAATATTTAAGTGTTAAATATTTAAATTTTTTTTATTTAAAGCCCTGATATTTTTCTGCTTGGTTATGCAGCATTTACTGTACTTAATTAAAAAAAAAAAAGAAAGAAAATTGGATCCCAGCTGACTGCTACTGTTGCTTGTAGAAACAAAAACGTAAAAACTTGAGCTGAATGGTTGAAGAAAGTGCGAGTTTAGACAAAGCTTATTAATTGTTATTTAGCCTGCACCAGTATCAGGAAACAACCAACATAAGAGTTTTTATGTAAACCTGCAACCACAGCTACATAAACAAGTCTCTCAGCTCCTTTGAAATCACAGGCAGCTTGAAACCATGAGCAAGTTTCCTATGGAAATAACTAATGTTTAAACCCTCTTAAATTCCACTGGCAGTTGAGAAAATAACTTTTTATTTAGGTCATGGAACATTTTTGTCCCTTACTTTGCTTGTACCGATTGCATCAAATGAGTCTTCCCCTTCTCTTAAATGTGATTTTTTTGATTGGTTTTATGTGTCGTGTTTATTGTAGCTGATGGTGGGGGGCAGTGAGGACTAAACACGTTTTGAGTTTAATTGCAAATTATTGGTTTTTCATTTTTCCTTGCATGTCATTGTTTAAATTCTGCTCTTTTGACATGTTTTGTCCTAAAGCACTGTGTGTTTAGAATTCAGTACTTGTATTAGCTTAAGGCCCAGCTAAATAAATCCTGTTCTGTGTTAGTAAATGTCTTAGTTCCTGACAGATGCTGCAGCAGGAATCTGATGGATATGACATTTACAGCATTAGAGCAGCAATGGTGAGAAATAATCTTTATCTTGTCAGTTTATGGTAGAATCAAACCTCTCTTTTAGTGGAATGAAACAGTAGCTGTTTCCCACTGCAAGTAAGAGATACATTTTTGCTTGGTTTTATTGGGTGGGGGGGTTTTGTGTGATTTATTTTTTTTTTTTCATTTAATAGGAAAAAAAATCAACTCTTTCCCACCATCTGAATTTGTAAAATAAGTTGTGGTTGTTACAAAATTTTATATAAAGTGTTTGGATCCATAAGCGTGAGGAGATAAACATCGTATTTCTCAGAAGGCTAATTCCAAGTCTTTGTTTTATGCACCCAGATGTTTTGGATTTACTGGGTCTACACTGAAAACTGTGGGTGAATTTGGCCCACAAACTACATGACTTGGTCATAAAAAGTTGTGTTATCTTATGACAGAGAAAGTTTTCATGATAGATGGAATAGTCCCTGAGCTGTCCAGCGGTTCCCAAAGTAGTAGACAGGAGAGCTGCTGGTCTTGGCTTTCCTTTTCATTTCAAGTTAACAGGAAAAGAACAATTGTGTGGAGATAAAGGCTTTATCCTCAAAGGAAGTTCTTTGATTCTGTGGTGACTATCCCAGTGTAGCTCCTTATGAGGATACTTGTATTCCAGGATGAAAATTCCCCTTTTTTTCTGTGTACAAAATACAAACAAAGAGGGTAGGGAGCATTAATCCTGGAAGACAAGGGTCTCAGCAGGATTAGCATAGCCATTAAGGTCTCTGTAGACAAGCCTGAGAGGAGAGAGACAGAGTTAAAGCAGTCTGTATTCTCTTAATTTTCTTTTTAAAGCTCAAAACACTCCCTGCCATGCCCGAGGCTAAGTTCAGTGTTGAGGGACGCTTCATTGTGAGTGTTTTTCCATGCCTGCCATTGCCCCTTTGGTATCACAAAGAGGTGTCACACCCAAAATCTTCAGCAGGCTGTTCACCTGTCCCAGTCACCGACCCTGCTAGAAGGGAGTGTTTGCTCTTAGATGGGTAAGACGAGATTTGTGCTGCCTCACTTCCAGAGCTTGGGGTTATTTAGCATGTACAGTCATTCCCAGCTTGTTTTTTTTGTTTTGCTCATCAGTGCACACGCGTTCTTAAGGACAGAAATCGCAGTGGTCTGAAGAAGAAGGAAGCTGCTGACAGCTTTACTGCTCGTTTTTAATTGCTGTTATTCTCTGCGAGCAGTGTGGCTTTTCCAGAAGTAGTTCTGTGGAATTCTGAAAATCATACCCTGAGTGTTAAAAGGTGCTGTATTTTATTGGTAAATCTTACTTAATTTTTTCCCTCCCAAAATTATGCTAATGGAGAATATCTTGTTCACTTTTTGAGCATTTATTATTCTGAAGTAGTCCCCACTCTGCTTCATAGTTGACATTCTAATTCGTGCACAAGCACTAGTTTTTTAGTAATGCTGGAGTTTGAGCAGTAACAGCTTGAATTTAAATTATTTTTCTAAACTCCCATACAGGCAAAACAATATCCCTGCTTTATAAAGAATTGGCAGAATAGACCTCAGTTGTCAATCATGGGAACATTCTGAAAACTTGTGTGACAAATTCAGTTATATTGAGGGTGTGATTTTTTTTTCCATGTTTTCATGTTTTAGGCAGTCATCTGAAGCTGATTCCATTTGTAATCCATATGCCACATGTGGAGCACTGTCCTTTATTCTTTATTACACTCCACAGGTTGTTGATTGCATGTACCTTTTGAGTCTCTCCTCTGGCATCCAGGAGCATAAACAAAGCTGCAGACACTGTTTTCCTCTCCCAGCAGCATGATGTGTTTGCGAATTAACCAAGTAGCCTTGGGTTCTACTTGGGTTTCCCCATTGTTGGAAAGGCAACTTATTCCTTTAATGAGACTGAGATTAAGGATTGAATTAAAGGGAAAGTGTGGGTTGATAAAAAACCAGTTAATAAATAAGTTAAATTACTGGTCTTTTCAGTTTTAATAGCTGATGAGGTGTCGGCTTTCTTTTGACAGTGCTGAGTTGTTGGGAGTGATTGTTTGTTTTACGGTTATAACCTCTAAAGAATTACTGTGCCCTTAGTTTTTCATAACTGAAAAACCACTGAACTAAAAAAGTAAGCAGCTCCAGAAGTGGGAGTGTGTGATTTAGGAAAGATCATGTGAAGATCCTGTGGTTTATAAAAGATCAAGCTGTGAGGAGGAGAAACCACCCATTCTTCTAGTGGCATAAAAAACATTCACCGCTGGAGGGATGTTTTGCAGCCATGTATGTGAGCCTCCTTAGCCAAGTTAGGCATACAGCCACATGAAAAATTAAATAGGGAAACCAAACACAGCTCCTAGATGCATCCTAGAAACAATCAGGTGTTGGCTAACGGACCTTATGTCTGTCTCACTCCTGTGTACTGCGCTTATCGTTTGCCACCCCGCGCTTTGTCGTATCCTGAAGGGACTTTTATCTCACTGCATGGTGCTTGATCTCCTGTTACATGGGTGCTTCTCCCTCATGGCTCCTCAGGGGACATGTGCATTTTCCCTTTCCTCTTCCCCTCATCTCCTTCTTTAGGAGAGGAACGGTTCAGAGCCAGCTGCTCTTACCAGAAATTCACACAATACCTGGCAGTAGAAGGGGGGAAAGCCTTTGAAGTTGTGAGTAGGAAGGAGAAAGGACCCTCTTGGGACTCTGGTGTGTGTTTCCTAGGCACGGCCACTGGCTCTGAAGTGGCAGGAGGGAGCCCCTTCTCACCCCAGGTGTGTGGGCAGGAGGCCACCCCGCACGTGGAGGAAGCTGTGGCACTCCTGAGCCATCTGGCACAGGTTAGGCATGCTCATGGGTTTTGTTCCTTGTAGTCCCTTGTGGAGGTACAGCAGGGAGTCAGCTGTGGCCCAGGTCCCCTTTGTAGCTGCAGAGGAAGTTGCTGGCTGGAGATAAGGCTTCCAAAGATCCGGCCCGAATCAGACTGGATGTCTGGCACTGGGCTGCAGCCGCACGAGGAAGTCCTTCGGCAGCAGGGTGAAATGAAACGTGGGTCAGAGACTATGGGGTCAGAAGACAAAAATTGCTAAATTAGCTTGAAATTCCAGGTCAAAAGTTTTTCCTCCTTTCATTAAACACAGCAAAAAGTATTTCTGATTACCAGGGATACTGATAATGCAGTATTTTGGAGATCCAGATCCTTTTGTACTCCAGCCTTGCGCTGCTCCCTGTGCTCTGAAGAACTTCCTTGAGACTGAGACTGGTGCAGGAAAACAATATTCCCTGGGGTTTTGTGTAAGAAAAACTGCTATATTTTAAAGCAAAAAAGTACGGAAAACCATGATATTGCCATGTTTTTACTCTCTTTTAAAATGACTATATTATACCTAATAAAAATTCCTTGATCATATGCAAGGTGAACAAAACCCTGTATGTTCCAGGGCCCTGTGTTTCATAACCAAAGCTATCCTGGAAAGGAAAGGGGGATGTTCCCCTTGAGACCATTCTCCTTCTCCCTCTTTACTGTGCTCTTCCAAACTTGTCTCCCTCTCAATGGCTTCTCTTCTTCACCTCCTGAACTCTCCTTGCCCAGGAACTATCTCAGGGACATTAGCATTTGCCCTTATTGTCCTTTTTTTAGGCTCTTTTCCCCACTCCCCTGCAAAATAGACTTGCTGTTGGTCTGTAAAACCCCACCAGGTTTTGGTTGTATCTTGAGTGGTTCAGCTTACTGGCCTCAAAGACCTGAATGACACAGCTTTCTGAATCATGTGGCTGACAACGTCCTCTTCAGGTTTTTGCTAGCAGTCCAAATTATAAATAATAGTTGTAAGATGAGTTTGCAATCAAAGTACAGCATGTTATTTTCCTGGAGCCACTCTCACTTCTGTCTCGTTGTGTACAGTACTGTATTTTTCTCCACACTTGAATGTTTTGGTTCCATCTGAATTAAAAAGCCATAGAACAGCTTTCCCTCTCAGACAGTGGAGTCCCTTTTTTGATGTTTAGCCACTTGTATTGTTTCATCCCTTTGAATTTACCTTTCCAATTTACCACTACCTGTCCTTGTTTGTCTGTGAAGAAACTTCTTGATGAGACTGCAACCCAGTGGCGGCTTGCCAATATTTTCTTAGTTTTTCTTGGAACATTCAGTTTAGGAAGTAGATTAATTAGTGCGCAAACATTGTTTAGCAGAACTCCAATTAGCACTGTTTGGCCTGGCTTCAGCGATAAACAAAGTTTAGATGCACGTCAGTGTTTGTCCTAACAGTTTATAAAGTCCATTTTGTGCTCCTAGGGGACAGCACACAGCAGATACATTAAATAGTCACTGCAGTTGAGGCCATGAGAAAAAGCTTGCTGTGTCAAGCTTAATAAGCTGTGCATGATACATTAGTGAGCTACTTTGGAAGTTTTCCATTAATCTTAATTGTTCTGAAATACTAACTAAATCTTTGCAAATATGTCTTTTTCATGTTATTGTCTGTCTGGTACCACAGGAAAAAAAAAGGACACACTTCAGTTCTTGTAAATGAATAGAATTTAGGTTTTCAATGTGTATTTTTGTGTTGTTGCTGTATTTTTTCCCTGTTTGGTAAAAGCCTAAAACTAAGCTAGATTCTTGTCAGTACAAGCATAGGCAAGTTTCTTGCCCCAAGAAAACAGCTGTCCTCGTTTTAGCATGACAAAATTAATACTGATAAATGGGTGGGATAAGCTTGGACAACCCTTATGGTAATATTGCAGGTAACCAAGTGTAGAAGCATATACTTGGTGGTTCTATGGGAGAGATGCTTGTCCAGCCATGGTGGGCTTATCTGTAAGAAACTGAAGACTAGAAGGTTGCTGAAGTGTAAAATAAGCATTCCTCCTGCCCTGCTCCACAAGCCGTAGTCGCAGTTTTGTTGGGTTTGTTTTCTGGTTGTCTTGTGGCGTCCTTAAGCCTGTGTATACGCAGGGGAGTTGGAGAGAGTGGATAACTTCATGTACCCATCCCTTGTGTTGGGACTTTGTTATGTAGGCAAACTGGTTCAGGGGTTGAATCCAATAGTGGTATCTTTAGATCCTAGTCAGTATTAGATGACTAAAGTAAGGATGAAATATTCTGTGGGTGCTAAAAATACTTGAACTAATTGATGTAATCCTAACTCTGCATGAGAGAATGATTCATGGAAGCAGCTTTTAATGTCTTCCTGGGTTAGCTCTATTTGTATTTCAGAGATTACTATGACTAGAGGATCACACGGGACAGGTCAGTTCTTAGTTGTATGGTGGCTTGAAAATCTTTTTTTGCTCCTGATAGCAGTTCACAGACCACAGAGGCAGCTCAAAAGAAATCAGAGTTTTCTGCTGGAAAACTTTCCAAGCAATTGAAAGGCATTGTTAAAATGTCTAATTTGGATTGCATCAGTCAGTTAACTGAAAAATAATAGATGCAAATAAAGGAAAACTATTTCCTTTCTCCTTTAGACCGTGAGAAAGATCCGGAACTTCCAGACAGCCATGCAAGGGTGTCTGTTCTTCACGGCAGGATCCTGGGTTGCATGTATATCACTTGTCATTAAAAAGTGCAGGATGCGAAGCTGCCCTTTTCCTCAGCCCTGGGTGGCTAACTGAGAAAGTGAAATAATCCACTCACTGAGGAAGGGAGGAACCTAACACTAATATTTAGCTATTTATTACACTTCAGTGTCACCCACGCTCTGCTGTGGCAGCTTCCTTGTGTATGGAGTCACTGGATGGCGTTCTTGGTACTCCAGCTGTAAAAGGATCATGTGTTCCTCAAATTAAATTTATTGCAGGTTTTTTATAGCAGTTGGAAAAAACCCTTCCTTCAAAAATAAACATCAGAATCTACTATTGTTGCTGAAAAGGATGGGATGTGATTGGGGACATGGTTGAAGTTACTTGTTAGCTTTAAACACATTCACGTTTTCTATTTTTTTTCCCTTTTGTGTATATTTTACTCTAATATGTTTTCTAAGTTACCACTATGTCTCCTCATTCCCTAATGTTCTTCCATTGTCTCCCTCTTTCTGTTCCACTCATGACTCCCCTCACCAACAGGCCAGATTTTGATTTAACAGTTTTGTGGTTGATACTTTACTCAAACACTTGAGGAATTATCAAGTGAGTGGTACCAAGGGCCTATTGAAAGATTTGCTCCTCTGAAGTTTTTTTGTCTCCTACAAACAGACTCAATAAATTAACTTATAATGACATTAATTAGAAAATAACAGACTCTTCCTACCTGCCATCATGTGAAGATACTTCAGAGGAGTAGCCATGTACCACTTAAAATTCTTTATTTGGTTCTTAGTAGTGGAATTCTCTATGAGTTTAGCAAATCTAAAAATAAGTCTTTCAATATATCCCATGTGAAAAGGTGCACAGAAGTTAATTTTGTTTTAGATGTAAAAATTTCCTAATTATTCACATTTGCAAATTTAGTTCTCACTTGCAGTGAACTGATAGATGGTGTCTCATTAATTTCCAATTTGGTCAAAGTTTGTTTGTGGTGGGTTTTTGGTTTGGGGGTTTGTTTGTTTGTTTGTTTTTCTTTTAATTACAAGGGACCACTCTTGGGAAATATTCCAAAGACCAGGTTTAAAATGAGCTGTGATAAAAAAGGTCTCATAAAAGATGGGAACTGACTGATGGCAAGGAAAGTTGATAAAAATTGGTCTCTCATCGAAAAGTAAGTTATTAACTGCTTGATTTTTCCTGAGGTCTGCTGTTCCCTTGGACCTTGGAAACTTTATTGGGGTTCTAAAACAAAATATACCCCTGATTTAATTCCAGCATATGCCCTGTTGGTGTTATGCACTTCTCCTGCAGGTTTTTAAAGAGACTGCAGGTGGTTGTTGTTATACTTGCAGTCTTAAATGTGAGGCTGTATTCTGGAATACACCTTTGTGAAAAAAATTTGAAAAGACACAAACCATTAGTGGAAATCCTGTAAGTGATACCTAAAAATTTAGTCGGTTCTCTTCACTAAAACAGCTCAGGAGCTCACATTCATGCGTGGATGGTGTTTGTACATCTAAGAAACAGGTGAAGCAGTGAGCAGCTGTGGCAGCACAGGTTAAACTGTACAGGAAACTCAGAGTGAGCTAAGAATTACATCCAAGTTTCTTCAAGTCCAGTAACCAATTTTGCTTAACTACTCTTTTATGGTTTTTTCCCCTCCCTGTTGATTTTTTTTTTTTTAAAGTCAGCTATAGAACAGGGCTCTAGTGAATTGAGCAACAACTCATTTCCTTTGCGATCACCAGGAAATACACTGAGCAATTAAGGGTGGCTGGATGGGAAAAGGGCTTTCATTTCACTGAGATACAAAAGTTCCCAGGCTTTCCTGGCTTTTCAGCAGCCTTCCAGGTGGTCTGACTTGGAGCTAAGTCCCCCATGTTCCTATGTCCATGGTAGCAGAAATTTGAGGAAACAGGACTAACAGCTTGAAGGATTAAAATTTTCTTCGCTGTGTTTCCTCATTTAACAGCTCCTATACAAATCTCAGCTTCTATTTCCTACCTGTTTCTTTATTATCTAGATAAGGAGCAAAGAACTTCCACCAACAGCCTATAGAGTCACTGAGAGTTGTTCCTTATTAAGAAGGAATATTTCCCAGTAGTCCTTGCATTCTCAATCTGTGCAAAGAGTAACAAGTATGGGGCTTGTTTTAAGGGAAGGTGACCATTTGCTGATCCTGTTTTGCACAGAGATGCTCAGTGGCTGTTTTTCTTTCCAATGTTGACCCAAAAATGTAACATTTCCCCACAAACTGAGCTCCATGTGACAGCAAGTTGTAGCTTGTTGAAGTGCACTATGCCCACTAGTGTAAAATGAGAGTATCAGGACTTCATGTGGAAGCATGACTTTGGCTTGAAACTGATACAAGAGATTTACAAGATAAAAGCCTGAAAACTCCAACAAGTCCTAACAAAATACTCTCCTTAAGTAATGCACACTAAGTAAATATTATTGTTTATTGGAAACCCTTTCCTTCCCTATTAGAGTCTGTTTTGCTGTTTACTTCTCTAGGATCTGAATAATAATGCCAGTACTATTTTTTAGCAGTCAAAAAAAACCCCTGACTTTTATATCTCTTTTAAAAATTCAGAGTTTCTTTTTTCATTGCTGATTTATCCAAACTGAAAGAAATTGAATTGCAGACATATCTGTGTCTGATGATGGGGAGTGAACTTCTGGTCCCTTGCCTCCTGGGTTGAGAACTCACTGTCTGCTTTTAGAAGAGATCTCGCAGTCATAACAGATGCCAAATTTACTGATCTTTTTTGTTCACTTGCTGATACTGCTCTGGATTCATTTATTGTAGAGAGGTTTGTGTGTGTGGATTATCTCAGTTTTGTGTTGTTTCTCTCCTTATATCCATGTTCATGCCATGGCAGTGTTTTCACTGCCATTTGGAATTCAGTTTAGAGTTCCTAGCCAAATAGCACTGTTCTGAATGTTAATTCTCTTCTGAACAGTGGTAGAGTTCCTGTGTCCTTCCTCTCTGAGGCTCTCAAGTGCACTATGATCTGTAAGACCCATCACAGGATTAAGGAACAAGAAGTGCTAATCTGGATTTTACCCCTTCCTGGCTCTGTAGTTGAGGGTCTGTGAAAGGAGAGAGCTGATCTGAGTTTCTTAGAGGGATGGGGTGAGGATTAATTAACTGCAGACATGAATTGTTGCACGGGTGCTGGGGAAGGTTTCACCAAGATTTTCAGCCGGTGCAGTTCAGCTGGACTAAACAGAAACTTGAATTTTGCTACAAGAAATATGTAATTGTCTGATGAAAACAGATTTGAAATGTTTTTAGCTCTGTAAAATGCAGAGGAACAATTTCACTTGTATCTCACGGTTCAAAATGCACACCAGATTTTTAAAATTTACCTGCACTGTTTTAGCATCTAATCCAACTAGTATTTTCTTCTAAAAGGTAGGAGTGAAGTTTGTTACCTGGAATTGTAAAAATAGAGATTGGTGCCTTTTTCTGTATCAGCAAAATGTGTCATCAGCCTTCAGCAGGGAGTTTTGAATGCAGTTCTCAACAGGCCTCCACTGCCTGAGACATCCAAAGGCTCTGATGCTGTCAGCCGGAAATCCTGGCCTAGAAAAATGTTTGTATATTTTAATTTTCCATCTCAATTTTCATTATTTACTCCAGTTTGCAATTATATTATTTGTTAGCTGGAGCCAAGACCAGGAAAATATGACTGTTGTGTAAAACATCTGTAGCTTTTGTGGAGACTTGATAGCACTGGACACAGAGAAAACTGTACTCCCAAAGTAGTGTTAATATCATTGAAACACCTGATTTTTGTATAATCTCCTGCTTTGGAGAGCAGAAAAGAGAGAGGGTGCTCTTTACATGTGCACATAATAAATGTCAGTCTGGTTTATTCCTTCAGAATTAATGTATGTGGGACTGGAACTTCTGTAAAAGGCATTAGCACGGTGAATTTTCTTGCCAGTGCCACATTTGTGTGATTGATGAATGATGCCTTGGTCATGAAGTCCTTGAGGAGCAGAGTGCAAATAGCAGATTTTTTTTTTAAAAAAAACATATACTTTTTCTGAGATTTAACAGGTAAGTCTTTAAATAGAGTAGAAGTTTTAAAATGTTGTCTTTTGGCCACAGTGTAGAGGGTGCTACATTTCCTTCTCATGAGTTCCTGTTTGGGACAGACAAAGCAGATGTTTGGCTTGGAAGCAGGCTTTATTTGGCGTGGTGGCAGGAAGTACTGAGAGATTTGCTATTGACATTTAATCCCTGATGTTTCTGTAGACTGAAAGAACATTTTTTTCTTTATTTCTCTTTCTTTTTCCTTTTTTGTTGCTTGCTTGAATCTATGTAAAATGAACTGAACTCATAATACGTATTTGGCAAGGGAGCTGGAAACACAGTCTTCTGTTTCTTACAATCTTGACAGTCTTACTCATAAATCCCAGTCCCCTGATTCCTCTGATCCCAGTGAGATGGTTTTTTTTTTTTTTTGCAGGTGTTTAAAATGTGAAATTAGATGTTTCCCCCAAAGCTGTATGTCTCATCTCCATCACTGCAGCAATCCAACGCAAAGGCCTGTCCTCCAAAGCATTCTGGTTTAGGAAATTTTCTTCCTGCATCTGGCCCATGCTTTGTGTTAATCTATTTTAATATTAATTCATATGAATTAATATTAATCTGTTTTTAAATTAGGGGTAAAAAAGGAGGGAAGCAGCTGAGAAGATAACTGGGCTGTGAAGGCAACCAAGCTGATTTACATGAAAATATTGGAATGAATTACTGTTTTAATAAATTCTGATGGTTTTTCTGTTAAATCTCTGGGATGAGAGTTTTCATGCATAAAGTTATTCAACGGAGATTTTTGCTGCAAAAATCAAAAGTGTTAGAAAAATAACTTCACCTGTTTTTCTCTATTTGCATTTTCACACAAGAGATATTTTCCTTTTTGGGTGATAATCTTGGTTTGTGGAGGCAATGAAACTGTCCCTCTGTTTTCTCTCTCCTGTGGCTTAGGCTGTGATGATCTGGGTATTCCTGTGCTGTTGCTGGAAACAGTGAAGTGATGCTTTGTGCATTTTATAGGCAGCAGATTTAAATACTGCAAAAGAAATATTACTGGGGGGAAAAGCAAACCCATGGATGCATTCAGCGAGTGAACTTCATTTTGGGTTAATACCTGGAATACTTCATTTTTAGTGGACTGGATTGAGGTGGTTTGGGCTTTAGAGCTGCTCCAGCTTGAACTGTGTCTCAGATGGGAATATGTGAGGACTGCTTCTATTGTAATAGGAATACTTTGGAACCAGAATATAACTCCTTCTGTTAGGCAGTCAACAAAAGTTTAAATGCCTTTTGTTCTTAGGGGTATTTTTATAAAATCTTAACAGCCCGTGGTTTCCCATTTAATTTGAACATAGCTTAATTCACCAGCTTGCCTTTCAAGATGGTCCTGGATTTACCACCTGAGCCACAACTTCCTTAATGTCATGCCAAAGTAGTTTTTAAGGAAGGATATATTCAAATAATGTGGAAAATGTGTCCAAGAGAATGAGTGTGTGATAGCTCTCGGGTTACAGAGTGCTGCAGAGTCCGCAGAAGAGGAACATGTATTACCCATTAACACTTTGCAGAAATGAGTCCTGCAAAAATAGTTACTGACTGGAAAGAGTAAAAAAAGAAGGCTAATTATTTTTTTTTCACCGGTTCTATTTTTCACCCCTTCCTGCTGATTCTTAGAATTGGGTCCTCTGTTTTAAAGAAAAGCTCATCTGCGTAATGATGCAATTCTAGTTGTTCCACACCAGGTGTAGCTGTCCTTGGGTGGCACTGAAAAACAGAGTGGTGTTTAAAAGCTGTTTCAAGAAATTAAAGAAATGGTGAAGCCACCAAGCATGCAGGGAAGAAGCACTGAGAGTGCAAAAAGCTCTGCTTTAGAGCAGGAGGCTTCATGCAATAAGAAATGTAAGGAATTGAAGAATTATAAGGGCCTGAAACAAGATGCTCCTCCTGCCCTCCCACAGCTGGAATATTTTTTATTTTGTGCTTTAGTCCCCGGTGTTGTTTTTGTTCAGGTAATCTTTGTATCAGGTTGGCAGGGTATGTTCCTGTGCGTAGTTTTTCCATGTACTGACAGCCAGAAATGGTTTCCAATCCATGGTTTTTAAAAGTTTTCTAGGCTATCTATGAATTAAATGAAAGTGCTTCAGGGCCAATAAATTTACTCATTAATGGTATCAGCATTAGGTTTTGGAGCTTTCTGGGTTTCCATTATTCCCACTGCAGTCTCCAGACTGTGGGCTCTCACCAGGTCTTTCTGTGCACACAGAGCTGCCAAAAAATCAGAATAGGAAAGAATTACATGACTCAGGTTTTCGTTACATTGTTCACAGGAGCCTGCTGTGGGAGAAAAAAAATAAATATTGAAGGCAGAAAACTCTCCTCCATTACTCCACCTAGACATGGTTGTGCCAGCACAGAGAGCTTCCCTGTCCCTGAGGAATGAGGTTGTCCATTTTTTTTTCCCTGGTGCTGATCAGCTGTGCTAGAGCTGCCCACCTATCCTGGGTATTTGCTTGTGGCTGGTATTTTGGGAAGGGATCTCAGCAGCTCCAGTAACCCAATTCCCTCTGCAAAGAGTACCTATCCCTTGGCACAGGCATGGCTGTTGATCCCCAGAGCAACTGGGATTGGCCTGGGAGTCTTTGGGAGTGGGGAATGTGCAGGAGGTGGTGATGTCTAATGGGTGAGGCCTGGTGAGAAAGGGTGGAAATATGTTTTGTTTTCTACTGCTCCAGTTGTTTCTGATAGGAAGGTTTTGTGGCAGAATAACTCCAGGCCTTGTGTCTGAGAGCTAAAGGATGGTAAGGATAAATTTAAAGTGCATTCGAATTATTTTAATCTGATTTTTATTTTAAATTCCTTTTTTCCCATGGTTTAATAAGTTAGCACGCTCTCATATTTTTATCTGCAGCTTTAGCACGAACAGTAATCGTTGCCAATCCCTGTAATTATTATTTTGTGATCCTTTGGGAACCTGCTGTACCAAGGCATTCTCTTCCCGTTGCTTCGGCACCTGGGAATTCAGGCTCCAATGATATTTTCCAGCAGATGTGACTCTCGGGGCTTGTTTATTTTTAGCTGGGGATTGTGCACCTTGATCTCGGTGGGAAGCTTCCTGTCCTCATTGTCTTTTACAGCCGGTTGTAAAGGCAAGTGGCTTATAATGACCTACCCTTACTTCCCCTTGCTGCTTCCAAAAGACACAGGAATGTCATCATCACATGTTATAATTTACTCAGGAACTTTCCGATGAGGACCTCGCAGGTTTAACCTTTCCAAAAGCTGTGTTTGTTCAAGAGGGTAATAGTGTTGCTAGCTTAAATGTTGAGGCTAAGAAGTTAGCAGATTTTGTTTGATAGGTCCATTGCTCTTTGCCTGCTGCGCAGTTTTTATTTTGGGGCAAGTGGATCCATGTTTTTCAGTGATAGGTGTATTTTGATCACCTGATTCCATTACAATGAAATTTCTGGGGAAAACAATTTTTATTTTTAATATTACATGTCAAAGTTCTAACTTTTCTTAAATTAGTTTTAAATCATGGAGAAAATGGGGGATCGTACAGGAATGATTTCTATTTCTCCATCATAAATGGCAGCAACTACTTTTCTTAAAAACGTATTTTAGAACATCCTGAAACTTCAAGCCTTGTGAGTGTGTTTGTGCTTCTGCACATCGGTGCCTGTGCATACATTGTCTCTGTGTGCTTAGACCAGTTTAAAAGCCTCGTGTGGCAGGTTGTGACGAAAAGTTTTTCTCTTTAATTTATAGGTGCTTCCAATGTTCGTTAAAAGGAAAAAGATTCAGGGAGAAAGGCTCTGATCCTGGGATCAGGGCTTTCTGTAGCCCCTGTGAGCACTGCTGTTTTGTCAGTTTCCTGTTGTATTAAAATGGTTAAGGAGCAGATTTCCATCTATTATATTCTTCAGAAAAGAGGCAGGATGATCCAACTGATGCTTGGGTTTCACGTATGGGCGGTTTGGAATAACGCCCAAGCTTGCGGATCATTTCATCTTTTGCTCACCTAACTTGTTTTGCCTAACTTGTTTTGGGAAAAGAATGTTTGTTTCCTAAATATTCCATGTGGTAGATAGCGGAATCTCCATGCCCACGTTCTCCCCCAGGAAGGTTTTTCCCCACTAATGATATGTGCAGATTTAATTTTTGGCAATTGTTTTGAATTTTGGAAGAGGGACATGATGCAAGGATTCTCTTTCTTTTGTTAAAATTGGAAAACAAAACAGACCCATCCTTTTCTTTGTGAGGTGAGCAATTAACAGGAGAATGCTGCTGCTGTTGGTGCCTGCCATGTGATATTTATTATTGGGTAACATGGCATGCTAATAATCCTAATGAGTTGTGGTTTTGGGAAAAGACTCAGAGACCTTCAGTTCTCCCTGGAATTCTTTAAAAAAGCCAGAATTGTTTTGAATTATTTCTTTCATACACATGTCCCAGGACCATCTTTAGTGAGCTGTTATGATTTCCAGTGTACTCTTGAGAATATCCTGCAAAGTTTTGATGCTTTCCTAATTGCACAGACATCACCAAATCAGACCTCCCCTAAACATCTGTAATTTTTTTTTGTGAGAGCAGAAGGTTGAACAGAAGCTTCTTTTGTACCAGTATAATTCTCAGTCAGGCCACTGTTTTCATCCCTAATAGGAGAAGTCACTCCTAAAATGCATTCTGTTGTCAGTGAGGGTGCTGCAGAATTTTGGCTTATGTGAGAAACAGTCAGTCTTGGAAAAAAATTGGTAGAAAGGACATATTGGATGTGTTGTGCTTTTTTTTCCACCTACTTTTTACAGTATTAAAATTGGTCAACACTTGTAGAAGTGCTAAGATGGTCTGAAGGGGCCTGGTAAACTGGTACAGAGATCTCCCTGTTTTTTTCTTAAAGCATTTGCGTGCACTCCTGGTTCTGATCCTGCAAAAACCCCTCCCAACATGTACCTACAAAGCTCTGTTGAATGGCACATCCTGACACGTGAAAGGAAAAGTAGTGGGGCTGAGCTACCTGAAAGAATGGCTTGGCATTCCTGCAGCTGAGGGGAACTGCTTTTGAGGAGAGAAAGGAGATGGGGAGAAAGGAGAAAGCCTGGCCAGTGGTGAGTGTGCCTTGGGGGCACGGTCAGGAAGCTAGGCTGGAGCTAAAATGACCACATCCATGTTTTTCCAGGTGTCTCTTTTGTAATAGTTCACTGTTTTTTTAGAAGAGGCAGCACATCCAGTCATTCAGAGAACGAAGTGACAAGAAGAGAGAGAAGCCAGGCTTGTGCTGTGCTTTCATTAAGTGTTTTACTGCAAGTGGTACCTCATTTTATAATGCTTTCTCAATTAGGGTCTCCCACACACTCATTGCCCCTCATTTTCTTCCTCATTACTTTATTGCTTTGTTTAATCCTTTATAATGTGTCTAACCCACTCTTAGGGTTGCTTGCAAAGGTCAGGCTGCTCTTGAGATGTTTTTGCTTGAAATAAGTGAAATGGTTCCAAATTGTTTGTGTTTAGTGTGACAAAAAAAACCCCAAGCCAACCCAGTTATTTAAAGCTTCAGAAATGAGTGACTTCTTCCCTGATCAAACAGGACTTTCAGAATTGGTGCTTGTCTTCTACTTAAAAGATTCAGGAGGCCCCCTCCACGCTTGAAACATATATAAATGATGAAAACAATTAAATGTGTACATATTTTACAAGATTTAACTTGACAAGCCTGAATAAACTAGCTTCTGCCCTGCACCTTTGTTCTTGCCCTAGGACTTTCTGTGTACTTGTGATAGACTTTCAACTCAGTCAGAAAAAATTCTTCGTAACCAAAAGACTTGGCATCAAAATTAAAACACAACTGTTTCAGGAATTGCTCATACCTTTCCCATTGCTTTGGCAGTATGACAATTACATGTAGAAAAATTAAGCCACAAAATTCTCCTGAACCCCCTTCGGCTGCAATTGTTTGGTGTAGTTCTTACAGAAGGATGTCCTGCAAACGCAGCTTGCTAAGAGAAGAGGTGGAGTGTGTGCTTCAGTAAAAATCTGTTTTTCAGGTTAGGTTTGCATCTTTCCCTTGCATTGTTTCAAGGTGAGTTTCAGTTATAAATAATCTGTATGGAATTCTGCACTGGTTTATCTTGCAGGCTGGGTGTAATTGTTGGTGAGAGCTCCAATCTTATTACCTCCCCAATTTATTTTCATTTTGATTTTATATGATTACTGATTAACCAAAATATGCTTGTATATATGGATGTTCAAGTTCAAAGTATTACAGTCAGTGATGTCAGAAAGGCAAATACTATGCTGAGAATGTTTATTCAAACTTTCTTATTGAAAGCAAATGAGAATTTTTTTTATGGCAAGTGGCCTTGAAAAAGTGTCTTCTTTTCCTGTTTTTCTTGAGAGGTGAGATTCAGTTCCATGTTGCTGGCTTTTTGACTTTGGGTTTTTCAGCATGGAGTTCCAATAGCGTGTTTCATTATATAGCTCATGAAGCTGTTCAGGGTTCTCTGATCATTGATGCAACATCCTGGTGTAAAAGAAAAGCCTTGTGACTCAGTGAATACGAAGTTTACATTTGAGTTTACAGGTATTTCAGCTTTCTTCTTTACCCTCCCTGCCAATTTTTCCTGTTAAGCAGACTGATCTTGGTGACCATAAAGCCTGATTTCCATCTATGTACAGCTCTCCAAGTTGCAGAACTATGTGTCATACACACACAAAAATCAAATAATATAATGGTGTAAGGAAGAAGCCTGATGGTGTCTGTCTGTAAGTGAAACTGTGACCTTCCCAGAAGTTATGGCTGCTTTTCTGGTTGTAATTATTTAAGTGCTTATTGAAGGATAATGGGGCTCCACTACCAGAAAAAAAAATGGTACATCTAATATGGTAGGCATTATCTTTGAGTATAAAATTATAAATAGCAGTACCTCCTTTGTAATTTGGTAGTGCATACTGACATTTAGGAGTGGTAGTTAGGGGTATGCAGTATAGCCAAGAAACACATGAGACTTTCCAATCAGCTAATGCATTATTTTGTTTGTTTTCATGGAATATTGAATGGTGCAGGAATTAACAGGCTTGGGGAAGTGTTGAAAGAAAAACCTTCACTAGAATTGCTGGTAGGGCAAGAATTGTTCCCTGTTCCCCAGCCTCCATGTTTTATAAACTCAGGTGGCTTTGTAGCGAGAAAGTTTTTGAAACAATTTTTTAAAGATATTTTAATTCAAAAAGTGATTTGTGCCTCCTAACTTTTAGTGTGTGATATGAGCTGCAAAACTGACAGAACCATCTTGGTAAAAGCCCATTAAAGGATTCAGTTCTGACTTGTTATACATCTATTGTGGTTTTTATTATTTGATGACAGACTGGGAGATACCCAGTGATGTAAAGGACATATCAATTTGGAGGAATACTTGGCCTTTAAAGAAAAAAGTCGTTATGATTGTGGAGAAACCTGAGCCATGAAGTTATATAAGTTGCAAACAGCACTGAGCTCAGTTTACAGCAGAGCTGTGTGTGATGCTTCTGCCTCTCACATGACTGTAAATTAGTGTTACCTGTCAACAGGTTGTTATTCTGTCTGTTTGGCCTGTAACTGTTATGGAAAGAGCAGGGAAAGGGAGGAAGTCAGCTTTGGTCATGACCCTGAATCTGATGAAGATATTGCAAAAATTTTTGTTGACTTTATTATGCTTGAGCTCAGATCCTTGGAGTTTGAAAAAACCAAAAATCCAGGAAAGGAGAAAAAAACCAGAGGCTTGGAAAAGAATTTCTGCCATTTGATTGCTGTATGAAACTATGGGTTAGTTCAGAGCAAGCATTTTAGCCCTGAGTAAAGAGAAATAACTCTGGCATTTTTCGTAAAAGAAAGTTTTGCTGGATAACTGTGATGTGAAAAATTTTCTCATGCACAGGTGCTCTACCAATTTATCAGATTGTTTTAAAATATTTTCAGGAACAGCATGGTACCCAGACTAAGGATTCATCTAGTCCAATTTCCAGTCCCTAGCAGTTGCCAAAAACAGATGCCTAAGAAAGAGCAGAGAATTACTTAAATTCCCAGTTTGCTCCTCCTTGAAGGTACAGAGCACCAGAACATTTATCAAGAATATCACTGCTTTTTCTCTCCTGTTTATTTGAGTAGTTGACAAAATACACACAACCAAATGGTTTCTTGACTGAGAGAACTGCAAAACAAACAAAAGACCCAAAGGAAGCTTTTTACTAAGACTTAAAAATATCTTTGGATAACAGTGATACAGTTTTAGCATTTGCCCATAAAAATGCTAAGTCACAACCCTAAGTTATTGTTTTACAACTCTGCCTGTTTTTTTTTTTTTATTATTATTATGAAGATTGTCTTTGGCTATTTTGTTTTCAAATATTGTTGGATCAGCTCTATTAATAAAGGTGCCCTCAGGGTATTTGCAGCTAGTGAGGTGGTGTTCTGGGTACTGATTCAGCACTGAATAAGAAACTATTTGTTAACTTTTTGTTTGCAGCAGCAACAAGTTTTAACATTAAAGCATTATGGTATCTGATTGCCTACAGGAAAGGGATATAATATTCACTTAGTAGCCAATGAATGATTAAAATCTTAAAAGCATTTAATAAGATTGAAACACAGAGCAGACCTGTTCTCTGGTGTAAAGTTACAGAAGAGGTTCACTGGGTCAGAGAAAGAGTATGGGAGATTGGATTTTTTTGTTGTTGAAAAAAATTGCAGTGTTACTTTTGCTGTCAAGTCAAGACAGCTCTGAGGGGAAAACCAAAGATGAGTGATGGTATGTTAAAAACAGCACAAAACGAAACAAAAGAATTGGTTCCATGCCTGTAATATGACCAAAAAAAAAAAGTCATTATTATACAAAGATGTGCACATAGTTTCTATCCTGACCACCCTAACAACTGGGGTGATGTAAACAGAATCTGAATTTAAGGGAAGTACCCAGCTGAAACTGCAGTTCAAGGAGTTAATTAAGCACAGGGTCAGCCTTGTTGCCTGTGACAAGCTCTGCAGAGTCTGACAGCTGCCTCTTGCTTACTTGATTATTATTAAACAGGCAGTTTTTAATGACATCTGAACACTTCAGTAGTTCAATACATTGAAAGTGTTTTTTGATGCTTTGTGCATTTTGAATTTGGCAACCTCTCTCTGGAAAATAAGATGTTATAATTGTTCTTTAAGGACCTTAAGTTGGCCAAAGATTCCTGCTAAACAATTTTTATGAGCAGGGAGAGAGCCCAGGGCATGATGTGCCCAGCATCCCAAGCACAGTTTGTGCTCAGGTCCCGAGGGTAAGGAGCAATCTGAGAGACTTCACAGATAAAACAGGGAGAAAAGGACACTTTGGAAAGGTGAAATTATCTCCATTTAATCCTCTATAGCTTGATGAAACTTTGCATCTCCTGAGTAAGTTCTACTGGAAGTCTAGGACTCCCCCACCTCACCAGAGCATCCTTGTGCTGGTATCCTGGGTGTGCAAACAACCGTGAGCTTTGCCATCCATTTCTTGATTTTTCAGCTTTATAAGAACATAGCTTACTGGGATAAGAATCTGAATCCTGTCAATAAAATAACAAAAACAAAAAGGAGAAAAGGAAAGGGAGGCTGGGCTGACAGACTTCTCTAACCCAGAAGTCAGTGAGGTGTTGGAAAGGCTTTTCCCTTGTTCCTGTCTGTCTCCCCAGCCTCCACTCACCCTAAGTGCAGCAGTACTGCTCTCCCTCTCGCCATCAGTGTTGGTGGCGGCAGCCAGTCTGACCTGGGGCCGGAGCCGAGGCTCTGGAGATCTCCCCTTAGACCCGGAAATGTCAGGAATTCCCTCCCTCATCCCGCTGTGTTTATTCAGGGCGCCGAGAGCCGGCTTCACCTGATGGCACTGTCAGGAGGCAGCCGGAGGCTTTTCCACCGCGGTGCCTGTGGCTGGTTCTGGCTCAGTTGAGTGCAGGATGCCCCTTGTGCCTCTGGCAGGGACTGACTTCAAGGCTTTTTCTTTATAGCAGAGATCAGGGGAGGGCTTTGGAAGGTGCCCACTGGGTCCCTGGCAGAAGCTGAGCCCCTGTCCTAAGCTGATTTGAGAGATAGCTCTCCACCTAAAGATGTGTGTGAGGTCCAGTGATGGACCCTAGACAGTCTCACCTGGACTGGTCTCGAAAGGTGGCTCCTTTCACTGGGAAGCAATAATTTATATTATCTGTGCAAAAGATTGTGTTGACAAAGGTTCCATCCTGAAGGTGATTGGGATTTAGCACTGGATGCAATGATGCAGTCCCTTGTGCTTTAGGAGTCCTTGGTATGAAATGAGGCCTCATTATACTTTTCTTGGGTCCTGTGCAGTTATTTCCACAAGGTCTATTTTTTTCTGGTAGATGGAAAAGCACAAGCAAGACCTGTAATGGTGAATTCTTAGTGATAAGCCTGCCCTTAAAACCCAAAGTTTTTAATTTCCCTCTAACTTCATTGAGAATATTCTCAGTATTATGGACTTTATTCTCAATAACTCAGTTCTAGAATCAAATTTGTTTTACCAGTATTGGTTGGTAAAGAATCTCCATCTATGTTTTGGGAAGGCAAATATGCATACCTATATATATGTGATTGGAAAATGGTGAAAAATAGTCTGAATTTTGGTGAGGAACATAATTTCAAATAGTTTGTGTGAAAGAGACTGGGGTGAAAAATGTCAGTGAAGACAGGAAGATCGGGATGTCACACAGATGGGAAGAGGGTTAGGATTGGGCCAGAGGCAGTGAAGAGTGAGATGTTTAGGACAGTAGAAACCAACCAGAGGCAGTGAAGAGTGAGATGTTTAGGACAGTAGAAACCAAGAGTATGTTTTATGGAATATGAGGTCAGAGAACAGAATAGAAGGAAACATGGATGTAGATTTAAAGAATGTGAGCAGATGAGTTGGATGAGTTTAGAAGGACAAGAAGAAAACTGAAAGTAGAAGAAAGAGGCTGGATGAGCAAAGGGAAACTGTAGCTGGGACAGAAATACAAGAGGAAAGACTTGGAGATATAAATGTTGATGGAAAATGGAAAGCTGAAAGTATTATATATTTATCTTTTCTGTGGAAAGGAAATTTCCAGGTTATAGGTGGGAAAGAAGTAGAGGCAAGGAAGAGCAGCAAATGAAAAGTTGGTAAAACATACTTAGGATTTTGGAATTTCTTTTTACTTAAGTGGGAGAAACAGAGCTGACTTAGCTGGGATTGTGACAAAACTAACAGGGAAGGTGAACTTGCAATGGAGGGCATCAGCCAGATCTTGGTACTTCCAGCCCAGATGATCCATAGGACAAGAACAGGAGCAGAGGAAATGGGTGTTGGTTTATTGGGAACATGCAGGTTTATTGAGAACATGCCAGGTGTTTGGTTATCAGTGTGTCAGTGAATATAGATAGTGTTTCTTAAGTCACTGTTTAGAAAATTGTTGCTCTGAAAAAGCCTCAACCATGTTGTCCTCTTACAAAAGTTACTCATGTCCTAACATGCTGTAAGTTGGCAGGAGAAGGTGTGACTGTTCCTGCACTGTCTGGAATTTGGACAGTTTTTGGCTGTAACCTCTCAAGTAAAGGTAACAATAACAAGAAGTCATTGCCTTATTGTTTCTTTTTTCAACTATAAATTACAGACTTTGGGTTGTACTGTCAGGAATTTAGAGCTGGAAGCAAGTTTCTGCCACCTTGTTCCATTTATGTTTTAAATCTTACTTGATGAGTAATAGAAAGAACAGGCATTCGAAGTGAAGCAGGATTGAGGGAGAGAGATTTTTAGAATTTTCAGCAGGACTGTACTGGGGCAAGACAAAATGCAGGTTAATAGAGTTCAAGGAGTTGTGCTCAGAACCTTGCCATTGCATAAACCAACAAAATCAGGAAAATTATTGTTGGGATTTCTCTGGTCCAGTCTACTGCTGAAGTCCAAACTACCTATTATAGAGCTGGAGTTGCTCAGAATTGCTCTGTGGCAGTGACATACAAGTTTGTAAGAACACAAGAATTGCTGGAAACCTATGAAAGTTAAAAAGATGCACAAATGTAAGACTAGAAGTGAAAAGCTATGCTGGTTCTAACTTGAACACAAAATTGCTATGATGCTTCTGACAAACCACTCCAAGTCTGTTCTCCCCAATTTCCCCAGCTGTAAAACTCTGATATTCCTTGTTTCACAGAAATGTTACCAATATAAGCTGTTGCTGTTATTATTACAGTATTTTGAAGATGTAGAACGAGAAATTATTAACCCTAACATCTGATACTGCTTGCCTGACAGAAAATCAGAGAAGCTGTGGATGTCCCATCCCTGGAAGTGTCCGAGGCCAAGCTGGATAGGGCTCTGAGCAACCTGGTCTAATAAATGTCATCCCTTCCCATGGCAGAGGTTGGAACTAGGTGATCTTTAACTTGAGGCTTTCTCTGATTCTATGACTATCAGCTGCTTATCAGCAGGTTGAGAAGGGCTGTAGCTCTGAAAGGTGCTCAGCTGGGGGCAGGGATCTGTGTGGGTGATGGGTTTGGGGGCAGCGTGAGAAAGGAGAGCACCGAGAGCTCCTCAGATGCTTTCTAGAAGTGCAGATGTTGGAGGTTTTACCTTTTTGCCTTCCTGTTCCTCCCCCAGAGGAAACACATTCTGCTGATTTTCCTTCCCAGTAATGATGCGTTTCTGTGTGTTTTGTGTGAAGTTGCAAATGAAAGTGAAGGGGGTTTTGGGTTGTTTTTTTTGGGGGGGTCTTTTTTGTCAGAGGTCTGGCTTTCACACTCCCTCCCTCTCCAAGTCCAGGCCTGCAGTCTGTCCGCTGCATATCTGATTCATTTTAGCTCCTCCAGGGATGTGTTTGTATAACCTTTTAATACCAGGGACCTGGGTGACCTTGGCATAACACCATGAATCATATATGGGAAATGTAAAGTTAGCAAAAAGAAGTGAAGTAAGCGTGGTTACGGTCAGAAAAGCAATTGTACAAATCTCATCTTAGGCAGCAGATAGACTTCCTGTGTATGTTTTGAGTTGTCTCTGCTGACTTTCCTGACAAAAAATGAACCCACAGGGATCTTAATTGGCTCTCAAAACCCAAGCTGATTTTGTAGGCTGATAATTAGTGTGTTTCTGTGAGCATATTTATATACATGTTGAAAACAGACTGTATCTGATTTAGATCCTATTGAGAGACGCAAGGCAGGGACATCCATGGTGTGATTTCTGTTATATTTATTTATGCAGATTTCTGAAACTCTTAATTAAGTGTGCATTCTGCTCTCTGGACTCGTGACACATAAATCTACTTGTGTATCACTAATTTATTATTATTTTTTTATATAAAGACCTGCTCAGCACATCTTAAATCAGAGCTGCACACCACCCAACAGTAAAATCAACAAGTCTGTAGCCACATAAATCTCTCCAACCTGTGTCCATCTCCTCTTTGGAGTTCAGTTGCACTTTAAGCACAAGTTCACGTGTGACCCATCCTGGATTGCAGGCACTCGAGAGTGAGTTATTCCCGAAACAATTTTTTGAAAATTGCATTTCCTGAGAGGACTCTTTTTCTTTCTTCCCCCTTGCCCTCCAGCTGATGAAACTTTATTAGCAACTGTGCTGGAGGTGTCTCAGAAAATTGCCTGAGCTATAGTCATTTCTCTAGATAATAAAGATATTTTATATAATATTATATCATTAATTCAGTATTATGTGACCTCACTGTAGGTGAAACTCTCAAAAGTACTTGGCTCAGTCTTTTTCAGAGTGGAGGTCTGACTCGTCACTGGAAATATGAAAAAATCATGTATTTGGGACTCACACTTCTAAAGCACCTTGGAAAATCTTGCAATGCAATATGAAATTCAAATACACCTTCCCTAACTGACTTAACTATTCACATTTTATGATTTATTCTAGTTAAGCAAACTATGGTCATGATTCCAAAGATCCCTACTGGGGTTTTTTTGTCAAATGCTTTAGAGAAAATAGATATAAAAGAGCAGAAAATACTATTGGTTGTCATATTTTTCCCTCTGCCTTTGCCTCCCTCCAGGTGAGAAGTTCATTTTCTTTGACAAGGCTATGTAGAACATTTCCTGCATGTCACATCCAATATTCACTTGAATCTAAATGATTAACAAGCTGTTATTTTAATATGTCAACAGATTTTTTTAAATTAGAAAGCAAATAAAGGCACCAGCATCCACAGAGTCCTTAAGAAGCTGCTTATACTTTTCCTCCTTTCTCCAAAAAGACATGCAAGGCCATGGAAAGTTCTAGAAGCAATTGCACTTGATTTTGATTGGAGAACATTTTTTTCAAGTGACTGATTATTGCTCTGGAGTTAGCAATAATTAATTGTTGCTTTGATTAGTGGCAAAACATCCCATTCCTTAATTTGAAACAGAGGTTCCACCCGTGGTTCAGATGCATTTGAGAGCCTTTTTTCTTCTGACATTGCCTGTTGCAGTCTCCCCTTCTCTGAAATGTCTTTTTTTTTGGTTTGGTTTGGTTTGGTTTGGTTTGGTTTGGTTTGGTTTGGTTTGGTTTGGTTTGGTTTGGTTTGGTTTTTTT